>OY720035.1:11895980-11942150 GCA_963082485.1 Eudonia mercurella | reverse complement strand
GAAGTATCTATTTTAATGTACATAATTAAGTATATTAATTAGCAAATATCGCTTATAATATGTTACAAATTTATGAATGTTGATGTAGTGTTGTAGTATGAAGGATATGTTATTTGGTGGATTCGTATGTGGTACTATGTTGGTTAGTGCAGTAGATACGTAATCGTTTCCAGATGCTAAAGCGGCGGAGGCGGCTCAGAGCGCGTACTATGACCCGAATAGGCCTCAAACCGCCTATGTGCCCCCGCCTTACGTGAGTACATTCGTTACTAAAGCAACATCGCGATCAAACTATTCGTATTGCCCTTGACATTATTTTACTATCATACATTTTCTCGTACTGCGTAAAGTTTCATAGCACTGTTGTTATATTTACTTAAATTATTATAATTTGCGTCATCATCAAGGTGATATGAATATGGGACAACAATAAATTGTGTAATGTACCTAATCAGTGTGTAATTTATACTTTGCATATTTTCGGTGTCTATTAGCATTAACTAAGATGCATAATCTTGACATATTTTTATTGCGAGTATGTATGTATGTTTCATCTTATTTTTTCTCTTGTGTGTTTACTCCTCATTTTTTTTTGCATATTTTGTATGTGTGTTGTTAACAAATGTTTTTCTTTTTCTTCTTCGTCTTCTACATATATATATAATAAACATGACCATATACGGACATACATGTATAATCTTTTTGTATTTAATAGGATCAGCCCCCGACCTATCAGGAGTCTACGTCAAAGAAAGAAAACTAGAGCACTGTCCACATTACCACATGGACGCGAAAGATGCTGGCGGCGATGTTGCCAACACATAAAAACACGAAATTCCCAAAATGATTGTCTAAAAAAACATGCACTAGTCGTTTGTATTATAAAGTTTAACTGCTAATTTTATTGTCTACATTCCGATATGTCTTAATATGTGCTTTGCTTCACAATACACGTTAGCCCGTTGCATGTATTACATTATATTTTGTATATGATTACGATAGATAATGTAATGATAAATGTAATGATAATCTTTTTAAAGTTATATGATAAAAGAACTGATTAAATCAATCCCTGTATTATAACAAAATAAATTTTGATTTTGCACGAATAATGGTAGAAATATCTTACTAAAAACAAAAAAGCTCCGAGTTAAAATAGCTTACTTTTGAATAGTCTTATTATTATTGTTTTACTTGTTAACAGACATTTTATTTTTGGTTAAAAGTGTTATATTGTAAATAACAGCTACATGAAACAGATCCTCGTTATATTGTTGTTTGCGGGAATTTCGCAAATGATAATTGTTTGTACCTAATGTAAATTGTTCTTCATAGTATTGTATGATGTTATTTTACGTTTTATATTCGTAGAGCACTACGAATTTGCTATACATTCGAGATTTGCCCAGTGGGGTGAAATGGGATCTTAAAAGAGTGAATTTAATTTCTCAATATTTATTGTATTAAAACTTGAGGTTAGCTTTGTGTAGGTTTATAAATATAAATTAATATAAATTAATAGTGTTTTGCTGCGCAGTAATGTATCGTGGCTCTACATAAATAAACAGCTACATGTTTTAAACGTTGTTTCATTTGAGTGTATCTTTATATATATAAATCTTCTGTGCGTGTGTATGTTATTGAACTCTTTCTAAAGCGGACGAATGATTTGTTTGTTTTTGTTATGGAAACTGTCAAAGCGGTACGAAGTCCGCCGGTCAGTTAGTTTATCATAATAATTAAGTTATGTATTTTTGTATGCCTATACTTTGGCTAGTCCCGTTATTGTATTTTACTATCTATCTAAATAGGTACTATATGAAATGCAAAATAATTTGAATTAAGTTTATATTTGATGCGATGGAAGGAAAGCAGACATACTTGTATATTTTATAATATTAATTGGGAACAAATTACACCACGCGTTACTGTTTGCTGAATATGTTCCTTCTTTTAGTAGTCTATGGTATAGTATACTGTCCATGCGGAATATGACTACTCTCACAAAAAGAAGATTAACACCAAATGTCAATATTGAAAAATAGAAGATCAAAAATGTAAATTCTCCGTGTCAGTTAAAAATATCCAATAAAACAAATTACACAAAATTACTTCCGAAATGCTTCAGTACTAAGTATCGTAAACCTGCCACACAATTCTCCTTAAAAATAGTATGGGTAAGTGATTGATACGATTTGTAGCGAATTAATTCAAGACTAGTAGACACAGTTGTTGACAGCTTTGTACAAAGAAGCCTGCTGTAGTTCTGATAATAAAGAAGCCAGCCTCCAATAATATAGACTGCCATTCATACTACACGAATATTTATACTAATGTACTGTTACTACTAAACATACAAAAGTTCAATTGCAATGCGTTGTAGCTGGCGCGGTCGGGACCCACTTGAACGATTAGCAATTTAAGTAGTTGATTCTTGAATTACCATACTCTTTAATGCATTGTAACAGGCATTGAACTTTTGTACAAAGTTGTGGACACAGTGACTGATGTGTGAAATATTAAATTTTGGGTATCTGTTAGTGAATCTCTAAGAGGTTGTCTTTATTTTTGTCTTTGCTTGTCCACCTCTTCAGAAGCAATAACTTTAAGTACCTATATTTTTCTTTTAACTTTAGTGTAAATTTTGAAGCGGGAGGAGGAACTGGGTACAACACCCGAAGTACCAATATAACATGAGCAAGTATTGTGAGTACTCTACAGATACAGCTTTCTACCTTTTAAATAAACAAACGAAACATTATACACAAATATTAACACACCGCGTTTGTAACGTTTATTATTCGATAAGTGCGCGATAGTGGAGATAGCTTTTAGTGAGTTTGGTCGATCCTTTTTCAGTAGGTAAGTAGTTAATGTATTATTTTTATGAGTGGCAGTTGTAGTGTTCTTTGAAGCTGGCTTCGGTGGGTAGCTATGGTTTGCGTAACATTAATGTCTTGATTCCAGAATAGTCTGAATCTATCAATGGCTCCCGGTATTCATCCCCCGTGCACGCCTACGGCGTCATGCTCCCCCGTACGATGTCACCCCACACCCCCCCCATGCAAAAACCCAGAAAAATGTCTCAAAAAAACTATTTCGAAGAACATAAGACCATGCCAGAGCGCTGTATCTATCATGGCCACGAGGTCGAAAAGCAGTTGTGCGAGTTGTGGTAAATACAAAAAGGGCGCCAATCCGAAAAGTGTAAGTGAAGTTCAAAAGTTTTTAAAGCGCAAAAAGAAGGAGAAAAACATGCGAAAGCAAGACAGGTTGAATGGAACTCACAAATATCTTAGTTATACGAGACGACAAGGCAAAAAACGCTTGTCCGAAGTGTGCTGCGCAGGGAAGGGGCATCGGGGTCGATTAAAAAAGAGTAAATGTGTAATATTATAATGAAAGCATTTATATAGAAGACAAGAAGAGTTTAATAATTAACCGCTAGCATTTACCGTACAATGGATAAATTAAAATGATTAGCAGCATATGACTTGATGCCCGTTTTTCTCGGTCTTCTTTCAGCTGTTTTAACTTTTTATCACTTTTGTAAGCAGAACGGGATCGTTATTTTGGTAAGACTTATGGAAATAATAACATAATATGTACGAATTTCAATATTGCTTCTGCTTAACAACATTTTTTGTGCTTTGAACAAGAGGAGGACAGTAACGACTCAAATGAAGTATTTATTTCGATTCCTACTTTTACGGGGTAAAAAAGCTGGCTTCTTTACAACACTCGCTTTTATAGTATAACTATCTAGATACTTTAGATTGCCGATAAAACTTAATTGAGATACTTTTGTTGTAGTTACTCTAATATGGGACGGGCCTACCATCCTTCGTGCAGCCCTGTGGCAGTATGTTTGAAAAAAGACCACGTACACCGTCCATCTGGCCCGCCTTGCGCGAACCCGACAAGATGTCTCAAGCGGTGTCGAGCAAGGCGAGCGCAGCCGTGTCCAAGCGCACAGTCTATCATAGCAAATCGGTTGAGCGCCAAAGGTAGTAGATGCTCCTGGAGGGATGGACATAGACCTGCGGGCAACAGAAGTTCCGTTGTAGTAGAAAGGTTTCTACATGAAAAGAAAAAACGAGAGAGACTCAAAGAGATAGACGAAGCCACAGGGACGAGATACTATGAACGATACATGCGCAAGAGAGCCAAAGCGCGCAACCAGCGGCCTTGTTGTCAGGGGAAGGGACATAGAGGAAGACTGAAGAAAGACACATGCTGCGTCATTTTGTGACGTAAAACTATATATTCTTCAAATAAGGTCTTTTTAAACTATACTTTGTAAAAAGTTACCCACCAAAAACATTTTCATTTAAAATGTTGCCAAGGCGAGACCATACGGCTGGCACTGTCAAAAAGTAATCAAAAAGCCAAGCTTCTAACTCTACACGCCCTAACTTCACAAACTCTACGCCTTAGTCGACTATGTGGCTTGGCCGTATCACTACCGTTACATAGGCGTAAGGTGAAAAATTTATTCGCTGTTTATTACTTTTCTGTTATACAATAGCTCTTGCAGTAACGAAACGGCCAAGCCACATATTTTGACTAAGGTGTAGAGCATAGAATAATATTCTAAGGTGTAGAGTTAGTGAATTTAGGGCGTGTAGAGTTAAAAACTTGACTCTACGTGAGATCCGGGTGCCTAGCGAGAGTTACATTCGCTATCCGCCAACGTTAATGAAAACGTGAATTTGTAGAAAAAAAACTAACGTGCCCCCAGATTAATAAGTTCACTATTGATATCGTATCCTGAGAATTTTGTTTATCTGGTATAATCCAAACCCAAGTTATGAGGGTTCAAAAAACGATTCGAGAAAAGGTAGGTAGTGCCCTTGCGCTTCGCTTGGCTCGTCTTGACGGGGGCATTACCGTGCTCCTAGATTAGAGATTTCTTTTCAATTTTATAATGCGGTTATTTTTTTTATGGAGGCACAAAACTGCTCGCTGACCTACAAATTGTCTTGACGTCCAAAATAAAACTTACTTTGCCTATAAGGTTACCCCTTGAGTGTCGATCGACCACCAGATGGCCGATTATAATTAAAATTCTATTGTGTCTGGTATTCACGCAGACGAGTGCATATATGGTAAAGTGCGCTTTCAAATTCTTTATTAAGTTTAAAAAATAAGATTATGTACTTACATGGCTATAAAAACTGTGCTATAATAGAGCATTGCAACTAAAGAACACGCAAAAAGCGCCCCCTCAATTTCACTGAATGTATGCGTTGACACCGTGTAGGTACGTATTGTCCTAAAACTCACTGTGTGCGTGATTAGGAATCCCAGCTTTAAGATTAAATTATCCTACTGTTTATTAATATATCATTAAAAAATAATGTAAAGTTTAAATAATAAGTGATTTAGTAACATTTTTGTTTCATCTCCTTTAAATTAATACGTGAAGCAAAATCTTTGGATCCCATTTTAAGCATATTGCGCAAATGAAGGAGTGTGAGAGGAGTTAGGTATAATTATAAAGAAAAAAAGTTTATATGGAGATCTCACAAGCGGCGGAACTATAGGTATTTTCCGATCTACACTGCGAGCACTATTTAAGGTGTGACGTCAATTTAGTATACTGCGAAGCCGTTCCTTTATAGATAGCTATATTGGTTACTGTTTAAAACGGAACGCAGTCCAGTATACTGTCATCCATGCTGTCATCTATGTCATTTCTGGACGCTGTTGATAACGTGATCAAAGCCCTGAGAGCACCTTACCTCGAAAATGCCAGTGCTTACAGTATAAAAATGACGACGATTTATGACGTCATATATTTCCCTAGGATACTGCGGCAGTATACTGTCAGTCCATAACGGAACAAATTTCTCACCAGTAACTGGACAGTGCTCGCAGTGTATATCGGAACATACCCTATGTCGAATAAGCCAAGCCAAACACATATTCTATCTTTTTTAAATTTTCATTGCTAAGGATACAATCCCTGCAGCCTAAATAAAAATTGGTTTCAAAAATGTAAGCGGAGGAAATCTGCCAATGCCAAACACAATTTTTTTTCTTATTGAAATTGGATGTGTTGTTTACGAATGAAAGTATTTGGAGGTTCATGATGGCGGGCGTAATACGTAATAATAATAATAATATTTGTAATACGTTCCATGCTAGACAGAACGTATTACAAATAAACAGATTGTCCGCTACCTAGATTACACTCTTTAATTTACGATCGCCAATACGGGTTTTGGCCGAAACGGTCAACAGGTGATTTTCTAGCGTACGTTACACATCTCTGGGTGTGGCTATTGACAAGCGTGGCGATGGCGGGTCGGTGACTTTGACCCTTGACATAGCCAAGGCTTTTGATCAGGTCTGGCACAAAGCTCTTCTCTCCCCTTTATTCCCAGGTCTTCATTTTCCCAATTTTGCACAGGCCCCGTTTTTCACATTCCCAGATCTTCACTTTCCCAATTTTGCATATTTCCAGATTATCACATTGCCAAATTTTCACATGTTCAGTGCGTCATAGTCTCAATTCTTCTCACTCTAATTCTTCATAGTCGCAGTTCTTCACACTATGTTATTCACATTCCCATACAGTTCTAGCAACATGACTACGTTGATTTTAACTAACGTGTGTATTGTGATAGAAATATACTTTTTTGCTAGATTTATATGGCAATATTTCCTGTCACTCAAGTTTAGGTATAATATAAATAAACCGTAACAGTATGGCAAATCAATTAAATCCTTTGATATTACCTGCTTACAGTACATACCTCGTTATAGTGAACTTCTTGTTACATTTATACTGGCCAGGTAAAATGTCGTGTACCATCTTATCGTTTTACGAAATGATTGTCATTGTTGTCACTTTCCTATGGAAAAAGGGCAAAGCTCTAAATTTTACTAAATATGTGCAGAGTCTAGAAGAACGTTACGCCATTATTCAGTTTTCCCACTTTTCCCACCGGAAAAAGTACATGAGGCATGGAATCACATAAATGAAAAACACACGCAATGAAACAGTTCAAAGAATATTTTACTAACAGACCACTACTGTTGTACTGGGTACCAACCCACAACTCTCACCTAATATATTGAGCTGCGCAAATCAAAGAAATCGTACCACTAACGTTCTACAAGGTTGGCGTTACAAGCTTAATAGCCGTATTCCAAAAAAAAAACAAATTTATATAATTTAATTTATAAATTAAGTAAAGCAAGAGGCAGAACATAAAAATAAAAGGATTGTGGATTACTTTTTCATGCCTTTGAGAAAGAATAAACGCGTGCGCGATATTCTTTTCGACATTAAATACAAGAAGTGTTTACAACAATTAATTGCAGATAACAATCCCACAATTCCTGGTGCGGTTGAGACTGCTGAAACTCAAAAAAAAACAAGCCAATGCGTAAACGTAAGCATTAATTAATTAGGTATCTATAGGATTTGACATTATGATGTGTGATCTCATCCATTCAATTAATTATTTCGCTCAGGAGCAGCTTACCAGATTCTCAATTCACCAGATTCCCAATTTACCAGATTCGCGCAACTAACCAAATTTTTTGTACAATCAAACAGGAAATGCGTAACGGAAATGTGTAACTATGATAAAGGAAGCACGATTCCATACTTTTAATGTACACGTAAGTACATTAATTGTAAAAAAATAGCTGGCAGTTTGTTCACTTCATTTAATGACAAATAATATTAAAATGTTTTTGTTTATATAATTTTTAACGCAAATTTTGTTGCGTATAAATTACAAAAACACAAATGTTGAAAAAATTTCCACGAGCAGGATTTGAACCTGCACCCTTCTGACATACCGGGTCAGGTGAGGGTGGTCAAATCCGAGCAGGATTGGAATTTTTTGCAATATTTGTGTTTTTGTAACAAATAATATTATTATATTATGACATTGACATGTATTAGAAACTAATCACGATTCACGACAAATATTGTATTTATATTATTAGTGAATTTTAAAACATGGAAGAAGCAGAATTGAAATTTATTGCAAGTGGAAGAGGAAAGCCGGTATTACTGCACGCGGACTATAGGGATAGTTTCTATTTAAATAATAAATCGGGTACAACAAACTGGAGATGTTGCCATCAGAGACGTTTAGTCGCATAATGCCTAATTCGCAAAATGCCTACCAAGACTCGAAAGGACTACTCCGCAAAACGACTACTTAGCTAAAGGACTACTTCACGTAATGCCTAATTCGCTAAAACACCAATTCGCAGAATGACTACTTAGCCAAAGGACTATTTCGCAAAATGGCCAATATTTACCATATAGGAAATAAAGGTCAATATTAACCAAATTACATTAAATGTAACTAACAGACCGTTATAATAAGTAGGTAATTTATTAAAGTCTGCAAGAGTTCTGCTCCGAATAGAGCAAGGAGAGCCCTCAGCAGGGCATCCGTCCCCACTTAAATGCGGTAGAGTCGCCAGACGATTGCCCGGAACGTGTGTTGCGGAAGGCGGGCAACCCCGGTGGTTTTAGTGGGTCGGGTGGATATCGCCCATCCTCACATACCCCGTAAACGGGTCGAGCCAATACCCATTGCTCCTCGTGGGATGATCTGGACGCAGATTTCTACCGGGTCAAAAAAAAAAGCGTGTTCCCAAGAAGGGTAGTCGTGCTGATCCTGCAAATTACAGACCAATCGCCATAACCTCCATAATCTGCAAAGTTATGGAAAAGGTCCTAAACCACAAACTGCTGACGTACCTAGAGCACAACGATCTCCTCAGCGATCGTCAGTACGGCTTCCGCCAGGGACGGTCTACTAGGGACCTCTTAGTGTACGTCACGCACTGTTGGGGCGAAGCCATCGAGAAACGGCGAAGCCCTTGCGGTGTCCTTGGACATCTCGAAGGCTTTTGACAGGGTTTGGCATAAAAGTCTGTTAAGCAAGCTTCCCGCGTACGGCATCCCTACTGGCTTTTGCAATTGGATCACAGACATTTTGAGTGAGCGGTCGATCAGAGTAGTCATAGGGCTATTGACGCCGGAATTCCTCAAGGGTCTGTTCTTTCGGCAACTCTTTTCCTGCTTCACATCAACGACCTGCTTCAGCCAGGGATAGTTGGGTACGCAGACGATAGTACTGCTGCAGAAAGATACATTCCGGCTACGGGAGCCAGAGAGGGAAACATTCACCCTCTTAGAGAGGCCATGGTTGAGCGAGCAGACGCGACCTTAAACTTCGTCTCCAATTAAGGGGACGACAACCTAGTCCGTTTCAACGCCTCCAAAACACAAGCGTGTCTGTTCTCCGCCAAAAGGAGTCCATTTCATCTGACTCCTACTTTCCGAGGTACGTCCATCCCAATCAAGGGCATCCTTGAGCTGTTAAGCATGGAGTTGACTGCAAATCTCAACTTCGGCTTAACCATCGAGTCCAAAGCTCAGACAGCAGCAAAAAAGCTGGGCATCCTGAACAAGGTGCGGCAGTATTTCACACCAGAGCAGATCCTTAGCCTGTACAAGGCTCAAGTCCGATCGTGCATGGAATACTGCAGTCACCTTTGGGACGGATCTGCCAAATACCAGTTGGCCGCACTCGAGTCGGTGGAACGCAGAGCTATAAGGCTCATCGGTGATGACGCGCTTGTCGAGGCCAAGCTTACCAGCCTCGCACACCGGCGTCGTGTCGCCTGGCTGTGTGTCTTTTACCGACTTTACCACGGAGAGTGTGCCGGGGAGCTTTTCGAGCTCATACCACCATCACCCTTTTACCACCGAATCTCCAGACGTACTGCAGGATATCATCCCCATCTAGTAGAAATTCCACTATGTCGCACTAAGCGCTTCATGTCATCATTTTTGTGCACTGGCAAGGAGTGGAATTCTCTGCCATCGTCTGTGTTCTCAAAAACTTATAACCTGAATTCCTTCAAGGCAAGAGTTAATAGGCATCTTCTGGGGCAGCTCGCTCCATCGTAGACCTCATCTACGCTCACCTTCAGGCGAGATCGAGGTTAAGACCTGTCTTAGAAGGCATAAAAAAAGTAGGTAATTTACTAGATATTTTTGTTATTCTTATAACACACAATCCAAAATTATGTATTTTTATGATTAAAATAAAATACCTGGTTTTCTTCTCTAATAAAACAGTACATACTATAACGTGCTCCGTTTAAATTCTTTTGTATAATAATTTTTTTTATTACTTTACATATTCATAAAGAGCCTCATAAGCTAAATTCTTTACAAAATGAAATATTTAAGCAGTCTTTAATTAGTGGCAGCAAAATTAACATAAACTGCTATGTACACAGGCCTCATTAAAACCTGCGAGACATACAAACAAATTAGTAATAATATAAAACTTATTATTAACCACTTATTAATATTCACAAAAGTTTTATCTACACTTCAAGTGAAATAGAAAATAGTTTACAACACTGAACAGCACTACAATCAAATAGTCCAAAAGGCTTGAATGTATAATATTTCAGTTCACGTAAGCCGGCATCAGCATCTCTTTGGCAATGAAGTACTTTTGAACTAAATCAATTTAAACTTTTGGTTTTTATACACCGTCAAGATGAAGAGAATAGCGAACGCTGGCTCCAGCCCGTGGAACATGAGCATCACTTCACCGCAAACCAAATGTATTCCAAGCGCAGAATATATGTTTCGTAAATGAGAAAACAGAACACTCCCACCGCCGAGGGTATGGTAAGGATGATGGAAAAGTAAAAGGGAATTCGACCTTGCGAATTAATATAAAAAAAGAAAATAATTCTTTAAAATCCCAATCCAATTCCAAAAAAAAACTCCCAAGCGAAAAAAAACTCAACGTCTTCATCTGTCATCTCTAAATTCCTCTAAACTTAATCCGCTATACGTCAGTGAAAAAAATCAAAAATAACTTTTTATGCGGAAATAAAAAGAGGTCGAATGTGGCGAATGCTACAATACATAATATTTTTGTGTAGACTTATGTTGGTTGACTCATTACTCATTAATAGTACCGCCCCATCTAGTTGATTGACTCGTTACGAAATTATGAGTTTACTTATTATGAAGTTATGACGACCAACGAGCAGAATAAAGGAAACTAAAATAGCTTATTATTTTCTTTCCTCATCTATTTTTAACTAGGTAAATGAGATCTTTTTCATTACATAATTAAAAAATTGATTAATAATTGTATAATGTGTTATTCCATAAAGTTGATTATATTTTTGTAAGTTAAAATAACGATTTCATAATTGTATCATGTGATTCAATTTTTTTTAAATAAAAAAACAGGTAGTTTTGGATTCTATTCAAGAATAAAAAATATCAATAAATTATTTTAATTAATTTAAAGTCATTTGGTAAACATTGACCATTTTGCGAAGTAGTCCTTTAGCGAAGTAGTCTTTTCGTGAATAGTCCTTTGGCTAAGTAGCCATTCTGCGAATTGGTCCTTTAGCAAATTAGGCATTACGCGAAGTAGTCCTTTAGCTAAGTAGTCACTTTGCGAAGTAGTCCTTTCGAGACTTAGTAGGCATTTTGCGAATTAGGCATTATGCGATTAAACGTCAGCGATAATGCAACACTTCCAATACCTTGGATGCCAATAATTTAATTATAAGACAACCACGGCATTCTTGTTGTAAAGACCAGGTGCAAAATACGGTGGACGCAATTATGGCTGAATGCAAGAAAGAAGTTTGCAATAATTTGAAGTCTGTGCAAAAAATTTATGAAAACATTTTTAGTGATTCTTTAAAGTCTTTAAAGCCATAATTATAGCCACATTCGCATCAAAGAAGGACACACTTTACAAAGCTCGAGCAAAATATTTAAAAGTGGGCAGAGGTTTGGTGCTTGATATTAAAGATGTGACATTAACAGACCATATTGTCCAAGATTTATTTTTATTCGATGATGGTATTGAAAACAAAATTTTCTTTTTTAGCAGCCAATTAGCAAAAACCAAGCTGACATCTGATAATACGTATTATGGAGACGGCACTTTCAGAGCTGCACCTAAACCATTCTACCAGATATATACACTATGCATGCAGACATATCGCATGATGGCGATACAATTAATTTTGTGCCTCTAGTTTACGCCTTTCTTCCTAACAAAACTAAGAATATATACCAGCGTTTTTTTTCTGTACTCAAGGAACGTTTTCGAGTTGACATAAAATTATGCAAATGTTATTATGAAGTGGCGGCGATCGAAGCGGTGAAAGAAATATTTCCTGGCGCAATCGTAACGGACAGCTATTTCCATTTCCAAAACGCCGTATGGAGGATGAGCAAAAAAATTGGTTTGATACGGTAGAGGGTAAAAAAATTACTCACTTGTCAACGCTTTTACCTTTATTACCTCCAATATTAATACCGAAGGCTATCTGAGCATATGCGAAATGGCGCCAAACAATGATTGAAACAATCATATATATATATATATATATATATAATACTTATTTAATATTACTTATTTTAATTATCAGTGGATTACCTATAACTACGAGCGATGGTGAAAAAAATAGAACTACAAACGCCATAGAAGGATGACACCGACGCCTGAATACAAAAATAGCAGCTAAACCGTCTTTGCTTAAATGCATTTTAATATTAATAAAAAAGAAGCAGAAGAAAAAATTCATTACGTTATAAAGAGAAAAAAAGAAATAAAAAATATTAGACAAAAACGAAAAAATTAATAGCATCTCAGATTGCTTGGATGATAAAATTTGTGTGAATGATTGCATTAAGTATCTAGCTTCTTTGAACCGAATAACTTACAGTCGGCGTAGCGGTGAAAGAATACTACTACCACCCTTTCTCTTTCCTTGGGTATCGTAAAAGGCGACCAACGGACTAAAGACGGCACATACATCCAATGCCATGGAGCGGCGATGGGCTTACGTTTATGAATTGTAAATAAATATTTTTTCATTTTCATTTTACTACCTATTATTATTCTTGAATTTTTTTGTCATTAATTCATTTCTGTTGTTACTTGAAAATACAGTTTTATAAAGTATTTTGTTTTTTATTGTACTTCTGATTAGTTGCGAATCTGGTGAATTGAGAATCTATTAATCTGCTCCTGAGTGAATATCCATTTAAGATAAGATGAGAAGAATTATAAGTTTTGTTTTTATTATTTTTATCTATTTATATCAACCCCTCCGATCGATTATACCTATTCTCAATATGCTCGATTACAGTGTAGGACTCGGGCTCGAGAGGCTTGTTCCCGCTTCAGTGGGGACATTCCGCTACAGGGACTTGTAGCGAGTGTGGCTTTTAGCGAAAGGGACATTTTGCTACAGGGACTAAAAGAGTGTGATATTTAGTGAGAGGGACATTTAGCTACAGGGACTTTTATCGTCACCAGGACATTCCGCTAATGTGACATTATGCGCCGAGAGGACCCGGACTAGGATATAGGATACTTTTTATCCCGGTAACAGGTTCCTGTGGGATAGTGTAGTCTTCGCGAACGAAGTCGCGGGCGACAACTAGTAACCAAATAAAGAATATTGTTAATGATTGCAACATTGGAAAAATAGAAGTACTTGAGTGTTTAGATAGATTAATAAAATTACCAACTCAATAGCATGCAAGTGTAAATTAATTATGATAAAAGGAAGAACAATATTTCATTGATTTAAGTTTAAGATGGGAAGATAAAGTTCTGAAATTAAGTTAAAATAAATAATAAATTTCATTTCATTTCATTTCATTTAAACAGCATTGAGTAAAGAGTTGGTTATTTTATTGTTCTACAGTTTTTTTAACGATAATAAATTCGTCGATTTTAAAATGACTTATTTGACTTTAAAGACTGAGCATGTGAAAATTTGGCAATGTGACAATCTGGAAATGTGCAAAATTGGGAATGTGAAAAATGGGGCCTGTGCAAAATTGGCAAAGTGAAGACCTGGGAATAAAGGTTTTCTGCAAGCTCCCGGCATACGGTCTGGTGCTCAGTTCTGCAACTGGGTCGCTGACTTCCTCCGTGTACTCTCAGACGGATGTGCTTCGCGATTCATGTCAGGGAACACCACTGGTATCCCTCAGGGGTCCGTTCTATTCCCCACGCTGTTCCTTCTGCATATCAATAATATGGAATGTTTATTGCTGTGCAGATGATAGTATGTACAGTGCACGATGGGTATAAAAGTCCTGCGGCCTGGCAAGTCGAGACTCGAGAGAAACAACTACATCTTGTCATTGAGCTCAATCAGGTGTTGTACTCATATTTAAATGGGGCTCCAATAATCTTGTTGAGTTCAATGCCATGAAAACACAGGTTTGCGTGTTCACGGTAAAAAAATCGCCATTCCTTCCCCTTCCCTCTCTTCAGGGTACATCACTCGGTGGGCAGAGCAGTATCAGCGTGCTCCATGTGAAGATTCGCTGGGATCTGAACCAGAGGGATCTGAACTATCGAAGCCGTGATAAAAACAGCTTTACGTAAACTCGGTGTTCTGAACAGAGTGCGCAGATTCTTCACGCTTGATCAGATCAGTTATGCCTTGACGCCGCCGGTGTGGTCTTGCGTTTCGTATTGCTCACATCTCTGGAATGGTTCCGCAAAGTAAACTTTCTCGATGTCTTGGACAGATTGCTACGTCGCGCTATACTAACGTATTATCGGCAACGCAGAAGTCACTAATACTCTCGAACCCCAGCTATTACGTAGAGATATAGCGTCACTCGGCATTTTTTATCTCTTATACCATGGCGAGTGCTCTGAAGAACTCTTTGACTTCATTCCACCTTCTTCTTTCTTTGCTGCACTTAAAAAAGAATGGAAAGTTCTACCAGCACACATTTTTCCTCCTTCCTATGACATAGGGTCCTTCAAACGAGATGTGAAGAAGCGCCTTGTGGGCTGGCAGGGTAAGGGTGCCTAATGCGGCGTTGTTTTTACGCTGCACCAGTTCTTTGCATCTGAACTACACTTCCACTTAACATCAGGTGGAGTGGAGTCATTTGCCGTGCAATGTATAAAAAAGTTTTTTTTACAAATCTTCAGATAATAAAAAGGATAAGGTTTATTACGTCATTAAATTTGCTTTTTGCAACTAAAACGCGATGTAGAAAACATTGATGTAGATAGTTCCGTGTTTTTTAAAAACTTGAATACCTTGGGAACCATATTTAGGGTTCCGTTCCACAAAAAGAAAAACGGAAACCTTATAGGATCATTTTGTTGTCCTTCTGTACGTTCTGTCTGTCAAGAACTTTTTTTCGGGAACGCGTGGAGGTATAAAGTTGAAATTAACATCTAATACTTATGATGACTGCGGTCCCTTGAAGCTGTAGAAAAATGAAGCTTTTAAATCAACGCAATCCGAGGATACGGCCATTTGAGCCTTATTTTATAACATTTTGCAGGAGATCATAACATATAGGGTACTTCCCATAGACCTAGAATAATGAAATTTGACAAGAAGGAAGGTCTTACAGCACAAGTAAAGAAAAAATCCGAAAATCGTTAATTTGTTGTTCCATCACAAAAAATATATGATTTACGATTACAAACATTTGCAGTTGGTAAACTAATCGCGACATATGTCGATGTATGGAGACCTCGATCATCGTGACGAACGAACTATTTACATACAAGTTTGTACGGAACCCTCGGTGCGCGAGTCCGACTCGCCCTTGACCGGCTTTTATTTATCTTATCGCTATTGGTACACACGACACAAACATTTACTAACACCATCAATATAAACTGACACGTTATATTATAATCATAGCCTATAAAACCTTCCCCCATTTTCCAGCTGTGTACTCATCAGCGAAGGGTCTAAAGCCTTGCGTGTCCGCACCGACATGCAGCGCGCATCGTCACCGGCCACGGCCGGCACCGTGCCCGAACCCAGACAAGTGCTACAAAAAGTGTATCAAGAAGAAGAAGAAGTGTCCCAGTGCTATGGATACGGTCACGCGGGCCGGCACGCCCTGTGAGTGCGCCCGAGTACAATCCAAAGACTCAAGAGTTAAAAAGAAACGGGGGTTTAAAACACACAGAAAACGACTTAGAAAGGCATACAAAACAAACTCTATGGAATCCAGGTGGCGCAGAAGAGGTAAATGCTGCGTCATCCTTTAGCGGTTATTGCAAATATTAAGTGGTACTTCAGTGTCAGTTTGAGCCACCGACAAATGTTATTGCATGGTTAGTAGTCTTTGATTGTTGAACGCCGATCAACGTGAAGGCTTACAACGGCTTAAAACTAAAGCTCATCGATCGTCTATACAGCCAGGGCTACAAATCATTTCATAACTATCTTAATAAATCATCATTATCATCATTATTACGTAATGAGAACAAAATATACAACTTGCACGTACCTACTTGATTTTACTTTTATTCCAATAACCTTTAGCGCCAACGTAAATACAAAAATCTAAAACTTTAAAAACAACTTCTTAAATTAGTTATTCATGGTGTAGCTTCTCCTTCAGCTGACCCTTTTGGCGTTCATCTAGCCTGATGGTAAGTGGTGATAAGGCCAACAGTGGGAGCGCAGTTCACCTAAGTTCACCCAGGGATAATTCGTTTAGAAATATTATCTTAAATGTCAAAACAAAACTTTATACCAAAAATTTTTTTTTGGTGCTTTAGTCAGACTTATAGGACCTCTTGCTATGAGACCAGTGGTTTAACTACAAGAATACAGATTGAGAAGGACTACAATCATTTTGAGTGCGTGAGCTTCCGGAGAAAATAAGTAAGTACTTAAGTTTAATTGGCAGCTTTGTCCTAGTTAAGTTTTCCCATTTATGGAAGGAGAAGGGATCTAGAAGTAACTATTACCTAATCTGTGATCTACATCTAGCTTAGTTGACGAAAGTTGAAAATATTTTCCATCGATTATATCCACTAAATTTAAACAAAACAATTACAGCAGTCGAGTGGAAGGATTAGCTTGTCTTGTGTGCGTCAGCAATGGCGGGTGTATGCTACAAAATACAAATAGGCATGTTTTATGCATGAGAGCAATGTACACACAAGTGTTTCACGGGTGGCGATAACTTATCTCGATTAAGATAGTTAAGCGACTATGACGAAACAAAAGAAGGCAGGCACCGGAACTTAGTTCTGATGATGGAATCCTTGAGGAATGAGAGAATTCCTCAAATATTGTAGGCATACCTACCTATAGCGATTTTGGTATTTTCAGCCACTCCGGCTATAAATCCTTCCAAACTAATATTGTAAATGCGAAAGCTTTTTGTTTGTCCGTCTTCCACTGTTGCCTGGAAGATATCGCTTTAAGCGATACGGCCGCCTTTGTACACAACAAATGTAAGACTTTTCGTCTATTTAATGTTTCCGTGTGTAATAAAGAGTCTATCTATCTATCTACACTGATGGAATTTCATTAACAATGTCACACCGGGAACAATGTTTCATTTGTGATGAAGTTTCTCGTTTTCTTCGCTTGTCTCATTTAAACGGCGCTGTCTCATACGAGCAGCGCGTTTAGTAGGTCTTCCCATATTGATAAATAGATCGAAAAAAAAAACAAATCACTAAAAAGCGAGAAATAAATAAAAAATTTAACAAAAAAAAAACCGACTCCAAAAAATTTGACTGAAAAAATTGCACTAAAAAGTAAAAAATAATTGCGTAGTTAAATTTTTCAATTTACTTGTAATTAACCAATATTATACTCAATCTTATATTCTTTCTAAGGAAAATATATAGGTTACAACAATAATTGTTATTGCCAGACAAGGTAACATTAACATTTAACGACATACTATAATATAATCGTAACGGTACATTCAATCTTATGCATGAAATTTTGACTACAAACGCGGACTGGCACCGACTCCAAAAATTTCGTTGGCTGGCACCGGCTCCAAAAATAACAATAATTGTAAGTGTCGTATATATTTTCCTAAGAAAGAATATAAGATTCAGTATAATATAGGTTAATTGCAAGTAAATTGAACAAACTAAACTACGCAATTATTTTTTACTTTTTAGTGCAATTTTTTCAGTCAAATTTTTTAGTCTGTTTTTTTTTGTTATTTTTTTTTTAAATTAAATGATTGACAAGAGTTGTTTTTTTTAATTCACCATATGATTTGTTTGAATAAAGTAAAATAGACACTGGTATGTACAATATGGACATTCTGGGATATGGACATTTTGGGATATGGACATTCTGGGATATGGACTTTTTGCACCCACTGGACATTGGGATTTGGACATTATGAACCTAAAGGGTGGATAAATTGATGTGCAGGCGTCTGTACGAGTACCTAACTACTAAATAACACATAACCTACCACAAACTGTCAAATTTCCTCAAAAGACTTTGTACTTTATGGCTGTTATATGATTATTTACATTACAATTTTACACAAATATTGTTGCGAACAAATTACAAATTGAAAAAAGTTATAAGTATGGTTAAAAATGTATTGAAGAAAGTTTTGGATAGGTTGATGTGCAGTCGTCTGTACATAAAATTTAAAGCAATGTAGCTAATACCTAATACCACGAACGATAACTATATGATCTGGGTGCAAGTTTCATTCGCTATTCGATCACGTTAACGAAAACGAGAATTTGTACGGCAAAATATTAACTTATCGTATGCCGCCAGGGGGCGCTGCTTCAATGCCATACTAATTTTCGTTTTCGTATCTTTTTTTTTATATTGACACGTCCGTCATAGTGACCACATCCTGCCTGATGGTAAGCAGCCGATGCAGTCCAAAATAATGAGAGCGCTCCTCACCGTGGAACAAGCGCACCCATTCATGACGGCCTGCATAAATGCCGTTTCACGCCCCGTTTAAAAGACCCGGGACTATAGGAGCTGGGAAACACATGCGCTGGCAAAGAATTCCAAAGCCGAATGGTCTTACAGAGGAACGCCTTGCCAAATTTTTTGGTACGAGTACTGATTGTCTGTACAGTATGATGGTGGTTCCTAAGACCAGCACGTGTAGTACGGGAGAGGAAAGGAGATGGCGGGATTAGATCGAAAAGTTCTTCAGAACACTCACCGTAGTAATTTCGGTAGAAGACACTGAGAGAAGCAATGTCTCTTCGCAGCTGGAGGTCCTCTAGAGAAGCTGTAACCTCAGCATCACCGATAATGCGTACCGCTCGCCTTTGCAGTCTATCAAGTGCATCGAGGAGGTATTTAGCGGAGCCGTCCCATAGATGGGAACAATACTCCATACTCGATCGCACCTGAGTCTTGTACAGCAAACAGCGCTGCTCGGGAGTGAAAAACCGCCTCACCTTATTGAGAATATCCAACTTACGGGAGGCAGTTAAAATAACACTCTCGATGTAGCATTTTGGGTTCAGTTCCTGGCCGATGTCCATGCCAAGAATGCTGAGTTCCATCGAAATGGATAACGGAGAGTTCTGAAGAGAGGGAGAAGTAAGGAAGGGAGTTACTTTGGACGAAAATGCACAAACCTGAGTTTTGCTGGTATTAAACTCGACCAGGTTTTCAGGTCCCCACTTAAAGAGTCGATCGAGAGCCAGGTTCAACTTGGCAACCAGTTCTTGCCTTTTCACCATGATATCGGCTTGCTTTGCCGCAGGATGTCCCAAGTACCACTTATGCACTGTACTGTCATCCGCATAACAATGAATATTGCCCAAGGACAGCATGTCATTGATATGCAGAAGAAATAGAGTAGGTGAGAGCACAGAACCCTGCGGCACTCCGGCATTGACTTTGTAGAACTTTGTAGAATCGAATGAATACGGATAGTAAACAAAACTCACACTAGGCACCCAGTTATAATAAAAAGTACTTATATTAGAATGGCGGTTGAATTTTAAATCTAAACGAATTACAAAATTTATAGAAGTGGTGGTAAAGTACATTGCTCGTTCATTATTTGGTAATAATTTCACATCGAGATAGTGTTTATAAAGTGGGACTCGAACTCATTATAGAATGAGTATCTCTCATAGGATATCTATCATAGGATAGAGTGGTTGGAACTATCAATTTAATCTATCTATCTATTTATATCTGTTAAAATTCTATTCTATGGCGCTCATTAGGGGAGGCCTATGTCCAGCAGTGGACTAAAATAGGCGCGATGACTTAGACCTTCAGGACCATAATATCCACTTCTTAAAATGACCCCTAAGGACCACATCCCATAATGACCATTCCCAGATCGTCCACTTCCCATAACGACCAATATGTCCATTTCCCAAAACGTCCACTTTTCAGGCTACTTAAAAAAAGCTAAAATTTTAAAGTGGCATAATACTTGTTCAACAAGCTGGAAGGGCCTCCTAGCCTTTTTAGCAAACAGAGAGCCGGAAAATTGATTTGGATATGTTCAAGATAACACAAGTTATCAGGCCACTTATAATTATATTTAATATTTTTCCTTGGAAACAAGTGATTATTTTTAGTTATAGTGATGAAATGTAAGCGGCTAATAATCAGAAAACGAGGTGTTCTATTTTGTTATATGCAAATCTTAAAATTTAATATTTTTTATTATGTGGTCATCATGGGTAATGGACATACTGGGAATAGTCATTACGGGAAGTGGACGATCTGGGAATGGTCATTGTGGGATGTGGTCCTTTTGGAAAGTGGTCATTTTAAGAAGTGGACATTTGGTCACAAACGGAAAAGACGTTTTTCCCAACCTAATATTATTTATCTATCTATCTTCGCTACGTGGTTCCATTCTCGAGATACAGGTGTGGCGCACAACTGCACTGATGTCAGCTTTAGTTAGTTGTTAGTCAAGAAAAGTATTTTTTTTTAATAAATTGAAATGTTATATTTCATGGTCTTTCCTTACTTTAAGTCGCAATGTTATTTAGAAAAAAATTGTTTGTTTAACCGTTTCGATCGGTATCGTAAAAATACTGGCTTTTCTCTCATTTGACAGTTTCGGTCCCGATTCAGGCAGGCAATTATTAAAAAAAAATTAATGCCGTTCAAAGTAATAACAATAAATCAAAATAAAGTATTCTATAAAGATACTTGCCCTCAGTGTGGCATAGACGTGGGGTGCCTTTTATATAATTCTTCGATGCGGTGTGTATGTAACTAAACTCCTCCTGGCTGGACCAATTTTGATGAAATGTTTTGTGATTTTGAGTAGATCTGGATGGTTTCGATCCCCAATTGGACCCGGTAGGTGGCACTGTAAAGGTTTCTGCCCACTAGACCGTATCATACCATGACCGTGCTAAGAATGTGTCCAGCAAAAATAATTCTTTTCAAAAAAAGACAGTGTTGAAAAAACCCCATTGTCATGGGCTGCGGGTTCGAATGCCGTTCGTGGAATCTTTTCAACACTTTCTTTTTTTAAATTGTAATTTGATCGCAACAAAAAATGCTTACAATTATATATAACTATAATCATATATTCTTTGTATTAGAAAGCGAGACTAACAGCCGGTTTCTCGAACGCTGATCATCTTCATAATTAACTAATCAATGATCAAATCTCTAATCAAGTGTAATTTGGGTTGCTTGAACGTTGATTACGTACTTTGATTTTGAACAGAGATTAGTTGACAAATCTGTCAAATATTTGAAGTAAATCAAGCGATTTGACAAGCGTCAAACAACAAAATGGGTTTCTGAAACGCTGATTAGGCATTTTTCTTTGGTCAAGCGCTTGTCAAATCAACGATCAACTAATCGGTGATTTTGCTCTAATTAGCTGAAATAATTACTACAAATTGATATGTTTTGCTAAGTTCTAAACCAGGTACATCGAAAAATTCAACAGGTTGGTACTCCAAAAGTGGTTTTTATTATATTTCACAATACTTACGGTTCGTTTTATCAATAAAAAATATACTTGTAAATTAAAATAACCTCTAATAATTTAGGATGTCGCTTTCGGATGTAACAGTGAGCAGCAGCAGTGAATCTGACGAGGAAAACACACCTGGACCCTCAAGGACGTTTTTGCATTTATTTTCAATTATTGACTATGAGTTAAAATAGTATCTACCAAAAACACAAATGTTGATAAAGTTTCCACGAGAGGGATTTGAACCTGCGCCCTTCTGACATACCGGGTCAGGTGCTCTTCCAATTGAGCTATCGTGGTTCTAACAAGCCTGACCCGGTATGTCAGAGGGATGCGGGTTCGAATCCTGCTTGTGGAAATTTTTTCAACATTTGTGTTTTTGTAATTTTAGTATCTACCAAATTGTAATACTTGTTTTCTTTACCCATACACGTAATAATTTCTACAATAGGGAGGTATAGATATCAAAGTGATGAAGCAGTTCTTCGTCACTTTGACCATCACAATATTTCCACACTTGGTAGACGGGTGGTTGAAAACTGGTGAAATCGCAGCCAGTGTTTGCTGCTACTCATCACCTCCTGGATTCGTATGAAAATATGCCAGGACTCCCATTATTTTTATATTCAAAACTCGCCAAGGCATGGAGGCAGAATGTCACCAAACTAATCATCATATCAGCCTGGGATCACCTATGTTGTGTAGGGCCCCTTTCGCTTGAGCATAATACTTATAAATAATATTTCTATAAACAATTAAAGAAGAAATCAAAGGAGAAAAAATTGGTGAAAAGGAATTGGAATACGGCTCTTACTTGTCAACTAAAGCAGTCAGTATTAGTTTTTCTCTTTCAGTATAGTTTTTCCCTCTGCTGATAGCTTTACCGTCATAATTATCAGCTTGGTTTTCTTTCAATTTCCAAAAATATTTTACAATATAATATTCAAACGTAAGCAAACAAAGATTCGCGGCAAAAGCATGTGACATTTTTGACGTTTAGGAGTGAATGATTGAATGAAAATATACACTGATTTGATAATCGTAAGATGATTATTGATTAGCTAATTTTTGTGTAATCAGCGTTCATGCAACCCGATTTGATTTGAGCAGTGTGTCAAGTTAATTGCTTTGTCAACTGATTTGGGATTTGATCAGCGTTCGAGAAACCGGCTGTATGCCCACTAAACCGTTCCGTCACCGACCAACACCGTCGCGTACCGTGCACAGACCGTCTACAATTAATTGTTGGCGAGAATATTTCATTAAACCCGTTATGCACAGGTATATTAAGCTGTTGACATGTTGTAGTGGGCTTAGTACTACGTGTCGTGTTACCTTCCTAGCACGGTCATTTATTTATAAATACTTATACAGCAAAAGACGGATTTAATGCCCTGAGGCATTCTCTACCAGTCGACCGAACGACGAGTCGAATAAAGCAAAAATACTAAACTGAAAACGTACATGCCATGATACGTTCTAGTGGGCAGTGACCTTTAAACCTGTGTTCACTCAAGCGAACAACGAAGTCGCAAGAAGACCACAGTAATTAATAAAAAGCTTGTCTACACTGCAGATTATATTTCCATCATCATCTCACATAATATACATGTTGTTCACACTGAATATAACAGTAAAAAACAATATGATTTAAGACTTTGGTTTGTTTATTAAATTATAAATAAAAATCTTTCTCCTGAACACACCAAAATACATAAAATAAGTAAGTTCATAATAAATTAATTTGGTCCCAAAATAAATATTAACATAATTTAAGGGAAATGTAAATTAAAAAAATCAACAATATCAAACAAAAGTACTGTTCAATTTTGGCAATGGTTAATGGACTCTACTTACATTAATTATTAAACCTTAATTGAAATAAATATTCCAAATGTACATTCAGTCATACGGCATTCCAAACACACCTCGGTAGTCCCACTCAGTCTACATTTGAGACTTTATTTACATGAAATCAGGCAGCGAAGAAACCAAACATACATTACAACACAGACAGAAACACTTATATAGCATATTTATGCCGCATAGACCCGATTTTTCAATCCTCAGATGTCTTATCCAAAGTATAAGATTGTCATTGTGAAATATTTTCTAAAGAGAATCTGTCATTATGTCAAATTATTCAATGAATGGGTCGGAGGGATGTATATTCCCACCACATTTTGAACTTTATATAATTGAGATAAGATTGAAAACCAAATAAACACTGACCCTGAAAGAGTGACGATTGAAAAATCAGCCCATATAGAAACTATAAAGATTTCTAAATTATCAAAACTCCACACAGAGATAACTACATCGAGAAAAAAAGTATATTGGAATGTATCATAAAAATGAACAGTGCATCTCAGCAGAGTGGTGAAAGATAGTTGCCTTTACGAATACTGCGACCGACGCGGCGAGCGGACACGTACCGGTACCTACATGAAATGAGATCACATGCTTCATGAAACTGACTATTTTATAATTTTACACGCTAAGGTTGGCAACAAGCAGGTAGGTCACCGTATTTCTAAGTACATTTTGTGCAATATATTTTAAAATTAAATGCTGAAGGAACCAAAATCAACACGTCGTTTTCCGATTACAAAACTCTAAAATATTGATAATACATAGATTGACGCGATAATTCATACGTGACATGACAGTTACATCCTAATAATCTTAATATTATATGAAAAATTTCTAAGAAAAATGTTGAAGTATTGATGATCAAACAGTTTACAATTCATCTTATGACTAGATTGAGCCAGAATTTTTCCCATAGTCCACAATTCACACTGAACTCGAAGAAAATCTGACACAATTAATACAAAGTGTAGGAACAACGAAGAGCTTTATGATTTCAACGCAATACCTGTTAGAGGATTAAATACGGAATAGGTTACATTAGACAGTCTAAATAATATTACCTAATTGTCCTGTTCCTAATTCACTTACGATCTAATTTTCGATTAATATTATATTCGTTTCTTCGTTCGAAGCAGCACTAACGTCTCTAAACTCTAAGCTATAGGTCAGATGGCACTCCATACGCTATCAGACACAGCTCGGTCTACCACTGGCGTCTATGGGATCAGTCGCGTAACTGCGGGCGGCCGCACCGGACATTCTAATGTCTTAGAACGTAACTATATACACTCTTCGACACAGACCTAACATAAACATGAACGAACGCTTAACACATGACAGGCATTTGAACACGAACAGTTCAAGATTTACAGACAAAAAGTCATCTTTATCGCTTATCAGAAAGTTTAAG
This sequence comes from Eudonia mercurella, assembly GCA_963082485.1. NCBI lineage: Eukaryota > Metazoa > Arthropoda > Insecta > Lepidoptera > Crambidae > Eudonia > Eudonia mercurella. The sequence continues at coordinate 11,917,095 of OY720035.1, read as the reverse complement.
TGGTACACAGACAAAGAATAGAAAAAAATAGAACTTACAAACAGTTCATAGAAACCGAACTGTCGATATAAGATTATAAGAAAGGAACATTAAGAGGTATCGATGTAGTCACATGGCTTAGTTTACGTGTAAAGCCGACGATGACAATAGTCTATAATTTCAAACGGCACAATTAAGACAAATTAATGTCGCCGCATTTTAACTCGACGTGCACAATCGACTCCGCTTGGTCTTAGCCAATTTCGTGGATAATTAAAGTTTGCAACGCCAGACCAGCATAATATATGTCGCGCAAAGTGAGTCGCGTAATAAGTATAACACAATAATTTCTTAATTTTTTAAAAAAGATTTTGCATTCTAGTTGCGCGACATTGTATGAAACCGATCGAAACACACATGTACCGAAATTTTGTTTGCGCAGCGTAAATAACGCTCTTGTTGCGTGTCATTTTCCGTTGTAGCTTGAGTTTTTGGGCATTCTGCTTCTGGTGCAATGGGCGATAGCTTTATATCCTCATACTATTCCCATATTAAAACGGTCGCCACAAGCAGCTCTCGCTAAGTCGAGTCATGACAGATGGAAGTCACTTCCCACATTGTCAGCAACGAACTGAGTCCACGGTATTCGGTAGGCGTCATACTACAAACTAAACGGTCATCGGTCGCGTTTCGGAACCTATAAACGGCATAACCAAGTAGATATCCTTGCAACTATTATCAAAAGATTTTGGAGCTATCAAAATTGCTGATAAGTTTTTGTTATGTGTGAAACGGTTTCGATGACGATTTAGTCGTGTCGTTGACAGCCCTATTTCTTTTTAGCCTTCTTCTCGGCCTTCTTGAGGGCCTTGAGGTGTTTCTCGTGTGAGTTGCGCAGTTCCTTGAGGCGTCGCTTCATACGGCGACGGTCTTCGGCGGGCAGCGCGAGTAGCTTGAGGTCGGCCGAGCTCAGGGCCAGCAGGAGGGCTCCGTCGATGCCGCGCGCCGCGAACGCGCCCGCGTGACGCTCGAGCCCTTCCCCTAGGCCGGACACCCATTGCCACACCTGGGGAATAGGAGATAACATTGAAATACTAATAAATAAATGGCGGAACAAACTTTAAAAAGGTGTGACCACGGACAAAAGGGTTCTAAACGACATGATGAAATCAAGTGTGTAAAATAAACTTCAGTTTCATTTTAAACTCAAAGATCATATTAATATGACTTGGTTTTCTTAAATGAGACGATACTATTTGATCACTTAAATTACGTCGAATAATATAAGATGATAGCTCACCAACTCACATTAGATTAGCGGTGTGATAGGTTATGACCTGATATCTTAATGTATTATTATTGTTCTGATTAAGATTATTTACCTTTCTGGTTAGTAATTACCCAATTATCAAATCAAGATAAAGAATTTTATAATAATTCAGTATGCTGCAGTATTTAAAGCGGATTGCTTACTTGATATGTCCCTCTTCCCCCCCGGATCGCTCTCTGAGTGCACGTGCGCGAAGACTACTTTTTTAATTTTTATTTATTTAATATAATCTAAATTTAATCAAGTTAATTCGGCGAATAAATTAGGAGTGCATAACAGAACAGGAGGTTACGCTACGCTGCTGTCAAGTTACATCGATATAACTCGCCGTAGCCAGTCCCCGCTCCGCTTCACCTACCACACGTCGTAGCTGACCTACAGGTATTTGTCGTAGCAGGCTGCTACGAACTGCGTTACGGCCACCTCTCGTTACCACTGATCTGCATCGGAACGATACCGCCACTACGCTTCTATCACCCTGGTACTTTTGGACGCTTTTACTTTTACTACGCCTAAAACAACCTGCAGTCGGAAGGACTACTGCTATTGCCTGCGGAGTGAAATAGCGCATCTGAATAGGTGAGATAAACATATGTTCACTTGCATCGTTAGAAGCAATCTTGGCCCAATCATCCCCGCGCGCCCACTACTGCGCAACCTAATGCACACAAACATATTAAGCAAGTCTCATTCAAACTCTCGCAAACGCTGCGCGCCTGGTAACTCTGGAGCCCGTTTGGTAGTTACTCATATTGACACCAAGGTCCAAAAGGAGTTTATCTCGACCTCCTTCTCACTCATTTCCTGCTTACTGTGAATCTGTCTTGAATATTAAGTTATTTATCTGTGTATGAAATAATACTCAACACTTTCTGCTGCTCTAATAATATGGCAAACAACCCAATGGACAAATCACTCTCAGAATCTGACCTATGTCAAAAGGAGAATTTTGAAAAAACCTCGCCACATTTTGTTTTTTCTCGGGCAAAAAGGAGAAGGGATAATGAGGAAATCTCTGAAGTGGGCGTACTTAAGGACGAAATGAAGAATTTGTTGTCTGCTTTTTTGACCCCACAACAACAGGAAATTTCAAAAATAGGATTGATACTAACTGAACTACAGCAAACAAACGTAAAAATTGAGAGCTCAATGGCTTTTCTTGTTGCCCAAAATGAAGAGTTTAAATGTAAGATCGAGAAATTAGAAAATCAAGCTAAAGTTGACAGGGAACACATAACCTTGTTGGAGACTAAAATAGAAGATATGCAGATGTCTTCTCGCAAAACGAATTTGGAATTTAAAAATGTACCTAAAGTAAACGGGGAAACTAAAGAAGACCTGATCAATGCTGTACTGTGCTTGTCTAAAACTGTGGGCTGCGAACTGGAGAAAAAGGACATTAGGGACATATACAGAGTGAGAAGTAGAAAGGAAGGATCACTCAACACCCCAATCATAGTGGAAATGTCATCTACCCTCGTTAAGACTGATTTATTGAAGTTGTGCAAAGGCTTTAACAATAGACATAAAAGCAAATTATGTGCCAAACATTGCGGATTTAAAACCAATGAGGACACACCTATCTTTTTGTCGGAGCAGCTGACTGCAAAGGGATCACGCCTTTATTTCCTAGCGCGAGATCTTGTTAAGGCCAAAAGATACACATTCTGCTGGACGGCTTACGGAAAGATATATTTAAGGAAGAATGAACATTCTCCAATTATAACTGTCAAGTCTGAAGCACAAATTCATCAATTATCGCAAGAATCATGACTGGAATACTACTGCTCATACGCTCTCAATCGATATAACTGGTCCCCTATGGACCTTCTATTTATGCTTTGTTTATTCTTAGTTTTTAAAATAACTACCGAATTACAAAACTGCAATACCACTAAAATACCACAAAAGCACAATAATATCACTTGCAATCCATTTTCCACCACTAACTCACATCAAACACGAACCAATTCAAAAGCAACAAACAAATTTTTAAGTCACTCTCTCACACTTTTACACTATTACACATACACCCCAACAATACATCAAACATGCAACAATACACATACAATAACCTTATTTATAAGATACCCTCCCCCACTCTTACCCTATACCACTTTCACCCCTAACACACAACAATTACACACTAATACACAAACAGCAGTCAAACTTCTAAGACACTCTCTCACATACTTACCCAACTTCACATTTTATATTATTTTATACTTACCTAAATCATCTGCAAGCAGCCACGGGCTAGTAATAATACTTGATACTTTCATCTCATCAATAAATGAATAATCAGCTTACCACTCTGAAAGAAATAGACAAGGCCAATATCGCTCGGGCCTACCTTTGCGATATTAATGAATTAAATAAACACATACAAGTTCAAAAACGAGACATAAAAATTTTCTGTCAAAATATAAGAAGTGTGTATAATAGCAATTTTGACGATTTACAAGTAACTCTAAGTAGTATAAAATATGCCCCAGATATACTTATTTTAACTGAAAGCCAACTTAATCTCGATAAGCCAATTCCTAATCTACAAAATTATACTACATTTCATACTACAAATCATATTAACAAAAATGATGGGGTAGTGGCTTATGTCACTAATAATATCAAATCTTATGTAAAGGAAATAATTTTAAGTGATGCATCTTGCCTTGAAATCAAAATTAATAATAGTATTATCTTAGGTGCTTACCGCTCACCATCTAACACTAATGCTGATAGGTTTATTAACTCCCTAAACTCATATCTAGAAACTATTAGTTCCTATGACTGTATAATATTAACTGGGGATATAAATATAAACTTAATACCAACTGAGAATGAAATAACTTACGAACGGAATAATAGACATAATTATTTATCTATGTTAAGCCTAAATGGACTTCTAACTGGGCACTCATTCCCGACCCGCGTAAATAATTGTTTGGATCATTTTATGTTAAAGATAAAAAAAGACAAGGTAAGTGCTCAAATAGCGGTCTTAAAAACAACTGTGACCGATCACTCCCTAATATTCCTTAATCTTTCTAAAATCAAACAAACATATAGATGTTCTAAAACAAAAACTATTATAGACTTTGATAAAGCACTAAAAATATTGGCAGATAGGAACATAGGGGATCTTTTGATGTCTGATGATCCAAACGCTATTATATATTCCCTTATTAACAATATATCGGAAGCATTACAAGAAAATACTTACACTACCACCATAGCGAAAAAGAATCGGACACTAAAGCCCTGGATGACACCTGGTCTGTTAAGGTGCATAAGAAACAGAAATAAGTTACAGCAAGACCTAAAAAAAGACCCACAAAACGTCATTTTAAAACTTACCTTTAAGAGATATAGGCTCTATTGTACTAAAATTTTAAAAAAAGTTAAAAGAAAATATGAAAGAGAGAAATTGGCTAAGTCGACAAAAAACAGTAAAACTCTGTGGCATAATATTAAAAACATAACCCACATTAAGGGTTCTAAATCAGATAATACAAAACTTCTGGAAGCTGAGTCTTCTCCAGCGGAAGCTGTTAACAATGCAAATAGTTTCTTCGCACACGTGGGTGAGCGGCTTGCGAGTAATATCATGAAGACACACAATGTAGATATCAATAACCCCTTATTAACTTGTCCTAATTTAACATCTTTTGTTCTGTTGGAGGCGGACCCAGTAGAGGTACACGATATAATTATGAATCTTAAACATAACAGTGCTCCGGGTTGGGACAATGTACCCAATAGCTTTCTAAAACTGGCTAGAAACATAATTGTCCCTGTAATTGTTCATTTGGCTAATTTGTGCTTCACAAGGGGTGTGTTTCCAACATTGTTGAAACAGTCCATTATCACACCAGTGTATAAGAATGGGGCTAAAGATGAAATAACCAACTATAGGCCAATCTCAGTCTTGCCTTCCATTTCCAAAATATTAGAAAAACTCTTAAATAAAAGACTCCTCAGTTATTTGGACAAATACCACATATTATCTGATTCCCAATATGGTTTCAGACAGGGTAAATCAACAGAAGATGCAGTTGCAGCTATAACCTCCCTTATTACTGAAAAACTGGATAAAGGAAAAAAATGTCTTACTGCCTTCCTTGACCTAAAAAAGGCCTTTGACACGGTATCTTGCCCTGTTCTTATTAGGAAACTGGAACACATAGGAGTAAGAGGGGTACCCCTGAAAATATTTAAGAGTTACTTGTCAGAGCGATCACAAAAAGTAAAGATAGGAGATCATATTAGTAGTGACACCTCTGTATCTTTTGGTGTACCACAAGGTAGCGTCCTCGGGCCCACCTTGTTCTTAATCTACATAAATGATCTGTGTGAATTGAGAGCAGGGGGTGCTCGCATTTTCTCTTACGCTGACGACACTGCAGTGGTGTTTGTTGGCGATAGCTGGGAAGCCGTCCAAAGAGATGCTGAATTGGGACTGGCTAAGATTGCATTGTGGTTAAGATTAAACCTGCTCACGCTAAACACACAAAAGACAAATTACATTTGCTTTTCCATAAAAAACAGTAGCCAACCTAGTTTCAATTACAGCATCAAAATCCACGAATGTAGCAATCCTAACGTTGCCGGTGGATACTGCTGTCGTACATGTCCCAACATCGAAAGGGTATCTAAAACTAAATACCTTGGTGTCATACTGGATCAACGGCTGTGTTGGCACAATCAAATTGAACTTGTGACTGAACGTATTAGAAAACTAACTTGGATCTTTAAAACGCTGAGACACTTGTGCTCTGTTAGTTTACTGAAACAGATATATACTGCCTTAGTACAATCCATTATAGTTTATTGTATTCCGATATGGGGTGGTGCTTCAAAGACAAAGTTTCTGGACGTAGAAAGAGGTCAACGTGCTATCCTAAAGACAATGTTCTTTAAACCGTTTCGCGCTCCCACAGATGTGCTGTACAAAGAGAGTGGAATTTTAACAGTTCGTCAACTTTTTGTTCTAAATACTGTCCTCAGGATACACAAAACTATGCCTTATAAGCCAGAGACACTTAGTAAAAGAAGAAGAAACATTGTCATCGCAAGGAAAAGCGTAAAAACAACCTTCGCAAGTCGCCAATGTGCATCGCTTGGTGATTGTCTCTATAATAGGATTAACAAAAATATTGCACTTATTCAAAGTACCTTATACAATTGTAAAAGCACTCTGACGTCATGGTTGAGGAACCTGTCCTACGACGAAACTGAGAAGTTACTTCAGCCATTGGTTTAGAGGTTTTTAGCCCGTTTCCTATTAAATTGTTAATTAAAACTAAATTAATATATAAACTCAACATATCAAATCATAACTGCTATAATAAATTAAAATAAAATAAAATAATAATCAATAATTAAATACTTATCAATTATGAGGTAAGATTAAATAATAGTTTAAGAGACGTATCTCCCACTTTCTCTCTCACATAAACAAACGCTCGCATAAACACATACATGCACTCACAAACGCAAGGGTTTTACACACACACACACACACACACACACACACACCCGCACACACACACACGCGCACACACACACACGCACACACACACACACACACACGCACACTCACACACAAACACACAAACTCACTCACTCACTCACACTAACACACACACATACAACACATTATTGCTATTCGTTTTAAGCTTAAATGTACAAAACTTTATTTACCTATAAAATCTGTCTCCTGTTGTAAATTTGTAAATACCTAAATAATACTTATAATTTAAGTAATAATACTGGCTATGGAAGAGTGAGGTCTTTTGTTACAGGTATTTCTATACCAAAAAGAAGACCTCCAAAACAATTTTATGTAAGAACATGTATTTTACAGCAATAAAGATTTTTATTATATTATTATTATTATTATATGTTAATACCTAAAAACTTTCGCGTTCCATCTCAAACGGGTTTGCCGTGATGCACATAAACAAGAAATATTATAACAAGTCCATTTAACTAATCTATTAATTAGTAGTGTGTTAAGATCCGTTAAAACACTGTGTGCCTTACAAATAAACACGAGAATAACCTCCGAATAGTTATTCCGTGTTTTGTCTCTTTTACTCTAATTTGGAATGAGGCTTACAACAAACAAAACACGGTATAACTATTCTAATCTTATTCTGATTATTTGTAAGACACTGTATGAAAGTGGAGGAGCTCGATGGCGCAGTGGTCAACGCGGCCGGTCTGCGAGTGCTGAGGTTAAGCAACTTTCGCAAAGGCCGGTCATCGGATGGGTGACCAAAATTTATCATCTCGAGCTCCTCCGTGCTTCGGAAGGCACGTTAAGCCGTTGGTCCCGGCTGCATTAGCAGTCGTTAACAACCACCAATCCGCACTGGGCCCGCGTGGTGGTTCATGGCTCGTTCTCCCTGTCCATCTATAGGGAAGGCTCGTGCTCCAGCAGTGGAGACATAAAATGAGCTGATGATGATGTTGATGGAAGATATAAAACTTTATTAAGACCCCACGCGGACTTCCAGAGACAATTTTAATACTTGTTGTCGCCCGTGACTTCGTTCGCGAAGAGTACACTATCCCACAGGAACCTGTTACTGAGATAAAAGATCCTATATTCTAGTCCGGGTCATGGTCTGTCTATGTGCAAAGTTTCATCCAAATCCGTTTAGCCATTTTCACGTGATGCGCGGTCAAAAAACAGACACAAACAGACAAACAGACAAAAATTCTAAAAACTGTTGGAACGTGTTCTGGTATCGATTCTAAGTATCCGCAGTCAACTTTTTTTGGAATATCTACCATGTACTGACTTTCGACCCTCTTTAACTTTATTATATGTATAAATTACTGTATGGACGTGGGTATACGTTACCTGCTGCTTGGTCCAGTGGTTGACGGCGAGCGCGCCGGCGGCGGCGTGCGCGGAGGGCGTGAGGCTCGTCTCGGAGACGGCGGCGGACAGCGGCTGCCATGGCACCTCGCCGCCGACTACACAAGCCGGAGCTTTCTTCACTACAACCACATCCGCTCAAGTCAGCACGCGCGCTCGCACGGTCGATACGGTTATATATCAGAATATCTCAACTGTCCCGAAATTGTTAATAATAGTTTGATTAGAACTAAGACTACAACAACAATTAGAACAGTTTTTTTTTGGCATATACAAAATGTTTATTAAAATTATTTGAAAAATCAAAAGAAACATTTTGGCATGTTTCATTAAAAAAAGTTACGGCGGTCATTGGCTTGCGAAGGTTTTAGGTTAGATATTAGAGTAAAAGTAAAATAAAGTGTTCGTTTATTTTTTTATATTCGGAATATTAAACAAAAAAAAAATTCGATTTTCTGATATATAACTACCAATAAATTATGTAAGTTACTTCTAAGTAAATATCTTTTATTAAAGAGTTTGAACAAAAAAAAACTTTATGTAAGACAAAAAAACGATTTAAAAATCTTAAATTATCAATGCCCTCACATTTATTGGTTCGTAAAGAACCAGTAAACAGGCTTTATTGTTGAAAAGTATTTTTTATGAGGTAGTAATAGACATTTGACTGCACAGTCGGCGGCAAAAGCAAATAATTATCGGAAACTCGCCTTCAACATACGAAAAATTTTTTTTAATAATAATAAACAAAACACATACAAGTTAACCAAAATCTAAATAAAAATAGAATATAGCACAAAAATATATTTGTGTGAATCATGTGTGAACTTGAGGACACAGAAATAAAAGTTCACCATTATCATTAAAATCAACATAAAAGTTATTAACAAGAAGCCCATAACCAAGAAAAAAAGCTATATTAAAGCTAAATAAAGCTAAGTTCACACAATGCAACATATATTTAAGAAATGAAATTAATAATGAAAGTTAAGTGCAGGTGGTGTGAGCAGCTCAAGGAACGAAAGTGAGAAATATAGACGTTCACAACAGTCAAATTCATAAAAAAGATTAGAAGTCTAGAAGAAAAAAAGTAAGTACTTAATCTTGGTTGATTCTTAATTTGGATACGCACGGAATTTTACTAAGAGATTTTCTACATTATTATTATTAATAATATTATTAATACTCGTCAATGCAATGCAACGCAAACTCGATTGAAGGTAAAAGAGAGTGCACACCGCATTGCTCGTTCAGTCCCTTAATGTATAAATTTCCGACCTCTCGTTGCCAATGCCTCACCGAGGGTAGATCTCGAAAGATAGTATAAAGAGGAATGTGTATATCTTTCCTCCACTTTCCATAGTTATTGTTATCGACCTAAGTTTGTAATCGCAACAAATAAAAAAAAACTATAACGCGAAACATAAAAACCCGCTTACTTTTACGAATAAAAACAAAAGAAGCATTTCGTTTTAAAGAAATAAAAAAAATCCTTTAGGATAGCTACAATTTCTGGCATTGACGATTAAGTAATCTATCGCGTTACTGCTGGCGTTGGCCACGCTGACAGCCCAGCGGATCTAAGCTAAGTTAATTTAATTTTGTTATATATAATTAGATCGTGCGTTTACTTTAGCTTTACTTTTAAAGTCGTCGCGATAAAATTTAGCATCAAAAAACCTTAATTTCGATAGATACAATTTCAGGTTCAATAGGTCGTCAGACCAGGAGCTATTCAATTCCGTTTTCTGAACACATTTGAGTACCTAAATTACTTAGACCAGCGCGTTACCTCTGGCGTTGGCCTCGCCGACGGTCTGGCGGATCTAAGCATTACATTTTGTTATGTACAATTAGATCGTGCGTTTAATATCTTTATTACACTCTAAAGTAGTCGCAACAAAATCTAGCTAAAGTCTAAAATTCGATAGATACAATTTGTCATTGTTCATTAAATGATGTATTGCGTTACCTCTGGCGTTGGCCTCGCTGACGGCCTGGCGGATCTCGTCGACGAGCTCGTTGGTGAGCTGCACGGGGTCGGGGCGGCGCGCGGCGGCGGGGGGCTCGGCCACGGCGAGCCGCCGCTCGCGCTCCGCCAGCACCTGCTTCAGCTGCTCGGCCAGCGACGCCGGCGGACCTAGCAACCGCCAGGGAACGCCGTGACACAATGCCCATTTTCGTTTTGGATAGAGTTTGCGTTTGCCGGCGGCCCTTATCAGCGTCACAAGATTTTTCAGGGGGCGGCGAAACTTAAAGGGTTCCTCCTCAAGCCGTGTGATTTGAGACACCGTATAGAGGGTTTCTAGAGGGAATGGTGTCTCGCAAGCGTGTCTCTTTTCTCTACTAGATTCTTAGAAGAGTTCGGATCGGATGACACAATCCTAATACGCGATACTAAAAGTCACTAGCCTCGGCTCATTGGGATTTAGAATACAGGATTCTGTCGAGAATACGATTGGATGGCTCTGGCCCTTATCACTAGCTCATTTATATGTTCAACTGCTGGGGCACGAACCTTCTCTGGGGATGGAGACACCAAAGGGTAAACGGTTCCAGTGCGGATTGGCGATTGTCAACGACTGCTTATGTAGCTAGAACCAACGGCTTTACGTGCCTTTCGAAGGACGGAGGAGTTAGAGGTGATACATTTTTCCTCACCTTATCACCCATCCGATGATCGACCTTTGCAAAAGCTACTTAATTCAGTAGTCGCCGACCACGAGCGTTTGCCCTTTTGCACTGCGCTATCAAGCTTCTGAAGATAACTCTAATACGCGACCCTAAAATCCTCGCCTTCCTGGAATTTGGACTAAAAAGTTCTGCCCGGAATCTGATTAGATAGCACTAAAAGCGTCTGTTAAAAGTCGCAAGAGAACACGCTCGCGTATCTGTTTCGAAAAATATTATGAGCAGCGCTAGCTGGCGCGGGCGCGTGCGACTGTCACATTTAAAACACAACCCTGTATTATAGAGCACGGCTTATTTATTGCAGCCGCCAAGCAGCATTGTTTTCATTGCTGTGTTCCGGTTTCCTTTTAGCGAAAAAACTAACACTCTCTTTTATGATAATTATATATTATCAGTTATTGAACGTTTGTGAAATAACGCTATAGGTTGTTTTTTAAATCACAAATTTTTATAATAAATTTGACGCTTGAAGAGGATGGCGATAATTTCCAGGCTCATAATATGACTATCGAGTATAGGTGATACTTAATAATTAAAAATAACTAACAACTTTATCATATACGAATTATTGTAATATACCGATATCTACACATTTAAGCTAGACTACACACGACTTACATTTGACAATTTCTCACTTTAATTAATACTGCACATTAGTCACAATGTAGAATGGCAACAATAAGCGAGGATAATCACAATGACATGGGTTTGTCGTGTCACAAAGCTACAAATGCGCATGAACTTAGTGTTGTGTCTGTTGTGGAAGCTATTGCATGTTATTTGAAGCTGGCAAACGTAATGGTGCGTCCACACTGCAGTTAACTTTTGTAAACGTCTTGCAACATGACAACTGCAAGTAACTTTCTAGTTACTTCTTGAAATCAGACGTCGTCCACTTAGCTTTGAAACAAGGAGTACTGTTGTGTGAATGCACCATTATCATAGATCGGAATAGGTAGAATTTTTCTGTGAATAACGTCATAACATGATCAATAGTATGGATAACACTATTCATTTAAAAAGAAGATATACTAGGTACTACTTCTTCTTTCTGTCAAACTCTTGTGATATTCGGATTTCACTAAGACTAACAGCCGAAATTTATAAACCTATCTCTGGGAAGAGATAGGCCTATCTTAGTTTAGTTACCTAGCAACGGTTTCCGATAATTAACAGCCCCCCAACCGTCTGTCTAACACTCTCGCTTTCGATCGCTTTGAAAACGAGGCCCTCGCCTCGCTTTCTATTATAATATCGAAATATAATATCGAATAATATCGAAAGCTATAGCCTATAGCTTTTGATATTGCTTTCATATTGCCTTAGAAATGACAAGATGGCGCCTCCTCCTCGCCTCGGCGGTTAGTTTAGTTACCAAGCAACCGCTGTTATTTTCCGATAATTAACAGAAATAACTAAGCAACAAAGCCCTAGTAGGCCTATCTCTTGCTGAGGATAGGTTATTAATTTCAGCTGTTAGTAAATTCCAGAAATCCGAAAATTAAGTTATGTACGTTATTATATCTAGTGTTCGCCTGTAACTCGCAAAAACAGTAGATCACATTAAACATAATATCACAAGAGTTTGACACGATCTATGACATCATTGCATCGATGCTACGACAACAATGTATAAGAAAAACTCTCCCTTTTCCTATATCTACAACTATGGGATATAATATGGTGCAGTTATAAATTGTTGCGCGTACCTGATAGCGGATGGTGCCGATGGTCGCGCGAGTAGATGCCATCGTCGGTGGCACTGCCTATTGAACTGCCGCAGCTTTGCCGAGTGTCCCGCTAAAGGCAAATGAACTATAATTACTACTTGACTAGCACTTTTCCCGCGACTATCATCATCATCATCATCTCAGCCAAAAGACAAGATACAAAATTCAATACTTTGATTCTCAAATAAAATAACATAATCATTTAAAAAAATATATATCCCGTTACCCAAAAAAATTTAGTATTTTATCAGTGAAAGATTTTTTAGAATTGGACCAGTATACTGATAGTAGTTCCAGAGATTAGCCCCGACAAACATACAAACATTATCACAAACGTTACCTAGTTTCTCGTTAAAGGTAAAGAAGCTAATTACTACTTTATTTTAATTTACTTTATTTTATTCATTAGGAGAACTTACTGCTACAATACATAATACATAGTAATTTACACGAATAACCATGAGCTAATAACAAGTTTCCACAGATAGAGATGATGATACTTGATGATAGACCTAATTTTTTGACATAATTATGGCAAGCAAATATTTTGTTAATTTGTGGAACACTGTTATGTTACAGTCACTTAAAGCTGAAAAGCACTTACCTTTAACTCGAACCAGCGAAACATAAAATATATCTTATTTAAATGCATATTATAACTAAGCTCCTTCCCACTTGCGCCGTGACATTGTTCCAACGTTGGACAACTGTACAACTAACTGTTTAAATATTTCTCGACAATCAATTGTCTTGTCACTACTCCCACTACGGTTGTCGTTGTATTTCTTTATCGTCTAAAGTTTGTTTTTATTTATTGTTTGCACGACTAGCGTCTTGCTATTTCATTGTCTTGACAATCTGAGCGCCAAAGTACGGCTGATGAGAAGCGATACCAAATGTAAACAAAGTCATTCCAAGGTCATTTTCTATTTCTAATGACCAGTGTCCTGATTATAGTAACGACCGCAACGATATCGTAGAGAGCGACTTATGATGCGATGCCGAGATGTGGGGGAGCGACAAGGTTCGAACAATTCTCTTTTCCATAGTAGTGTTTTGGGTGAATGACTTTTGGTATCACTTCCTATTATATTATTTTATGCCACTCTTATTTCAAAATCACCGGTGGGATTCAGAACCTTCCCCCTTCCCCCATGTTACCTGTTTACTATAGATATATTATGCTTAATAAATAAAAATTTTATTATACCGTAAGGTTACATACCGTGGAGTGTCCCGTATGAGGTGGGGCGCCAGAAGTTGATTCGCTAAGTGACTCGTCAGCCGAGTCATTGTACGAATCGTCTAGCCCGTCATACTGTAAATAAAACAATGCTTTTAACTTACCATGTTATTTTTAATAATTACATAACTTGTGTTTTAACGTTTCAATTAAACTAAGAAGACAGGTCTCTGTAGAGTCCCAAATTTTTTACTGAAACTACCTTGTGGGGACTAACATCATATATATATTAATATTAATGAATAATGCATTTAATCACTTTCACGAAAGAAGAAAATGTAAGATAAACCTATTTTATCCCACTTCGGGGCGAAAGCCTCCTTTCTTTCTTTCTACATCTTTACCAATCTGGTTGGTATGCGTCCAGCTCGTCCCGTTACACAAGCGGCCGCCCTAATTCCATTTGAGTCGAGCATACTTTTGCGAGACGTACTTAGGGTGGGCGCCGCTCATGTCTGCTCCGTTAACCACTGTCCACTAGAGCGGAGCTGAGATGAGCCGTTAAAATAAGGGGACTCTATTGGTTGAATTAAATATTTATAAAATACAGTGAAAAAATGAAATACCTACCCGACCCAGCCTAGAATCGAATCTGGGTCTTCCGCAATCCGGGCGGCTGCACTGACCATTATGCTACCGAGAAGGCTGACGTAAGCACTGAATTTTTATACTGCTTTTTAATTTTTGAGTGCTTTTAGCGGCGTAGTGCCATCTATCCAACGGCTATTGTAACCGTAGCTATTCAGATTTATCTTTATAGATGAAATACTTACAAGTGAAAGAAGAAGCGAGTAGGGCGTGTGCGTACTCCTAACGCTGGCTTCACATGCTTTGTGACAATTTCAAATAGGAATCTAGGTGTATAAGCAAATGATAAGCAAATGATAAGCATCAATGTGCTGTGCTCACGTCTCACCTCGTCAGAAAGTGGAGCCGCCGTAAGATGCGCATGCGTCGCTACCGCCTCTTCTAATAGAGCTGGTAGTACTGCTCTCGCCGCGTCTAATGTCACAAACTGAACGACAGCGGACGAGGTGGAGCGCCTAAATTAGAATCCCTAGGCTATGGGAGCCTAGGGATTCTAATTTAGGCGCTATTCTCGACGACAACGGCGCGACCATTCGTACCGTTCGCGCTGCCGGCCACCGCTGCCCGCTGTTTTCCAATTTGTGGCCTAACGTTATGGCGTCGCCGCCGCCGCCGTTAATAGTACCGCCACTGCTGACTTTGTCAATTAAAAATGTCTGGGAGCACGCTCACACGTTTAGGAGTCAAGCGTGGAGGCGCAGGCGCACAAGCAGCGCGCCGCATCTAGGCCCTCTTTGAGATTACGTGGATTTGGTTTTATTTGCTAGAGTCGAGGCAGAATCGAAGTGAAGGCGCGTCAGAGTCGAGATGTCAAACCCGCTGCCACTTTGTTATTTCGTTTCGAACAAAGACAAGAGACTGAGGGCTCTTTCAAATTAGGCGTTTCGTGTCGGACCGCTGCCGTGCGTGTTCATATTAAACGCCAGCCGCACGACAACCGCACGACAACCGCACGACTGTTTTAATATGGAACGCAGTGCAAACGTGCGTTAGCCGTCCAACAAACGCCTAAATTGAAAGAGCCCTTAGAGTGTAGGCCAGCGTAAGATGCGCCTGCGCCGCCGGAAACGCTCGTGCCGCTCGTTGTCGATGATGACATTGTCGCTGCAGTATCTAATTATAATAGTATGCATTATCTAAACATAGGTTGTTAACTAAAATGTTTATGTTTACTCACAGAGCTGGCGTTGCTGAGCGAGTGCGGCGAGTGCGGCGAGTGCGGCGCGTGGTGGCGGTGGCGGGCGAGGTCGGTGCGCGCGCGGTGCGCCGACGTGTCCAGTAGCGTGGAGCGCGGTACGGCCGCGTCCAGCTCCCGCGAGGCGCCCGCGTCGCCGCCGCCGCTGCCGCCAGTGCCGACGGAGCCGCCACCGGAGACGCTAGTGCCGCCGCCGCTGCCGCTAGTCGTCGATGATGACATTCTAACGATTAAATGTTAAAAATATTTTTATTGACTAATAAAATTCGACGCGGCAGTCATGGTATGCTAAAGAATTTATGCCTACATAAAATACGTAAAAATAAATATTCAATCCGATCACAAATGAGGCATAGAGGCGGCTCGCCGGTAATCATATAACTCGTAAATAAATCATAAATCAGAAATTTATTGTTTCTCATGTAGTTTGACAGGATGTTACAAATATTAAAATAGAGTATCATACATGACCCAATTTCGGCATAACAATAGGGAATTGAATTTAAAGTACAGCACACAATACAAAATAAAATAATTGAAACATTAAAACAACAATAATTAACATATATCATCAAAAACACACAATTTAAGTAGCTAACGTAAACAATACTTAAGTCAGATAAAAGGAATAGTATAACTACCGATCCGATCCGAACCCTTCGGAGAATCTAGTAGGGCACGGGGACGCGCACTAGTGCGCGATGCCGTTCCCTCTAGAAAACCTCCAAAGGTGATTCGTTTCACACGGCTTGAGGGACCCTTTACGTTCCTCGCCGCCCCCAAAAAAGCCCGGTGAAGCTGAAAATGCCGTCTGAGGCAATCAGCAAACTCTCTCAAAAAAAATAAAAAAAATAGTATAACTATTAGAGGCTGTACGAGCAAGCGCGTACAATGTCTCATCAGCATTTATTAAATTAACCTAGTTTAATTCATTAGCAATTTTCCATATAATTTTAGTTCGCAATCAGTAAGCAATCAAGTCACGCGTACTCATAGCATTTTCATCCATTTATAGTTTTATTCAAATATACATCTGTTTCGTATCTTTTATCAGCTTATCATTTCTATCAGTGACTCAGTTCTTAGTTCGACCCCGAACAGAGGCAGCTGTTCACAACATACTTTTTTTTTTAGTTTGCTGATTGACTCAAACGGCATTTTCAGCTTTACCGGGCTTTTTTGGGGGCGGCGAGAAACTTAAAGGGTTCCTCAAGCCGTGTTAAACGAATCCCCCCCCCCCCCCCCGTGTCCGTGTCGTGCACGTGTCCCCCTGCCCTACCAGATCCTCCGAAGGTTTCGGATCGGATCGGGGTCACAACGTAATTGGCTATGGGTTGGGAGTCACTCGGAGTGGTGGGGGGTCAACACTATATAGGATGCTAACTATTGAAAGCAACTTACAACAGACTTACAATCTCTCAGAGACGTTAGCGGTGACCGCAGTGACAACATCAGACGCAATGGTGGCACGCACCATTGAGGAGACCAGCTAATATACTATAACTATTGAAAGCAGCTTACAACAGAATTGATAGTTAAAAACTCACAATGGTGACTGGCACTGGCCAGCATACAACTATTGGAGGCATCTTACAACTTCCTTGATAGTCACCAAAACTCACAATCTTTCAGAGAGGTTAGTGACCGCAGTAACAACAGCGGCCGGGCGGCACACTGGACAGCATATAACTATTGGATACAGCTTTTTAGAGGCATTTTCCAACTTACTTGATAAACAAAAACTCACAATCTTTCAGAGACGTTAGCGGTGACCGCAGCGACCACCGCAGGCGCCGCGGTAACAGGCACCACCACTGGGGCTACAGCCGCCACCGTAGCAGCTGGTACCACAGGCGCAGCCGTCACAGTGGTGACACTGGTGGTACTGGTGGTGCTGGTGACGCTGGCGGTGGGTTTGGCGTCGCTCGGCGTGGTGGCGGTGACGTCACCGAGGTCGGGCGGCTCCCGTCGATTGGCCGACTTGTCCACCTTCGCGTACTCGTCCTCAACGGGGGACAGGTCGGATAGGTCGCTGTCAGAGCTCCAAGGATCTGTTGATGATAATAACAAAATGAGAATTAATACTAGAAGTAGAGTTTTTAAAATACGATATCAACACACTGTTTAAAGAAGTTCTGCTTATCTTTACAGATGGACAGAGTGAGTAGTTATAAATAACTAGCGGAAGGACTGTAGGTATATTTGAAAACTAGTTTTAATGTTCGTAATTTTATACTGATACTGTGAAAGTACCTAATCCAAAAAAATACCGATATTTATAGCATAGCTCTGCCAGTGACAGCCCGCGGTTTTCTCTTCGTAAACATCCATATCCCGAGATTCGCATGTCTAATAAATTTTTAAGATGTCTTAAAGGTTCGCTAAGCTGATAATAACCAACCTCCAGTACTGTTCCAGTATGCAGGCAAATGAAGAAGAATAAGAAGTAGACGTGTCGACGGACCCTAAAAAGAACTTATCTATACTAATATAATAAAGAGGAAACCTTTGTATTTTTGTATGTATGTATGTATGTATGTTTGCAACGAATAAACTCAAAAACTACTGGACCGATTTAAAAAATTCTTTCACCATTAGAATGCTACATTAGCGCTGAGTAACATAGGCTATATTTAAAAAAAAACGATAATTTAATTTTCCAATACAAAATGATTTGTATGTTTTGTTGTCATGGAAACCATTGATATATATTTAACTCAATGATGAAAACTGTTAACGCGGTTCGAAGTTAGCCGGGTCAGCTAGTACTATATAAATGTGCCAAACTGACCGTTTATCAGCAAGGGATCTGGGTCGGGACGTCTTGGCAATGGCGGTGTTTCCCGTCGCGCCGATGGTTCATGCGGCAACATAACGGGTAGACCAGCTTTCTTTTGAGTTTCCTGTAACAATTGATCAAAGTTAAAAACTATACAAAAAAAAAATGTAATATTTATTTATTTGCCAGAATCGTTAAGAATAGTAGAATTAAAGAGGTAACATAATTACAATCTTGCTTTTAAGGGTAGCTGTCAAGCGCGCCTGTCGATACTATGTCCATCAGTAGATTTATAAGCTGATGATGATGAATGATTGAATTCATTATTTTTGATTAATTTTACTTTTTTTACTTTTAACAGTGCAGACAGACGGCATGACGCAAGCTTGTTTCCATTTTTTACTAGATTCTCCAAGTGGTTCGGATCGTAACGGGCGGTCACGAAGCGCGTCGCTCCTCCACGCCTCGCGCGTTTCCAGGGCACACGTTCGCGTCTGCATACTCAAGGAAGGAAAAAACAGGAAATATTTTTTAATTTTATTTTATGTCATATGGGGAAGCACTTAGTCTTAATCTCATATGTTAAGTGATGATAAGGTGAAAACGCACTTCACCCGGAATCCTCAACTACTGAGGCACTGGCTATCTTATCTCTAGCTGTCGGAACACAATGCTACAAACATTGATGTTATGTATGATGTATAGTAGACATGTTATATAGTCCACTCCCTATCGTACAGATAGGTAACCGGTGTTGTCAAGGCCAGAGACTCCACCACTTCTCGCCACTGTATACGGACGCGGGACGGGACGGGTCATAGACTCGCGGTGCGCGCCGCTTCATCACTCTGCCGTCGTACTGGTAAATAGTAGCAGTACTTGCCAAATGGCGGTTTCTGGTAAAGCGCGGTAAAAAGATTTTCCAATAAAAAAATACAGTTGAAGTTAGTATTTTTTAGAAACTGTATTTAAATTTAGTTAAAATAATGTGTATTTACAATTCGCTCTTTTTTTTAAATATTAGCTTCAATATCACTTTTTTATGAATTAATGTAAAGTTATATTATGCCTTATGATGTCATTTCAAGCAAAAAATGAAAATTTATTTTTTGTCGAATACTGCGTCATTTATTACGACGGCAGTACTGCTCGCTACTGTGTAGGGACTTGGGACGGGACGGGCCACCGACCAGTAGCAGCACCTCGAGGCGCGCCACGCGGTCGTGCAGCGCGGCGAGCGCGGCCGCGTACTCGCGGTGCGCGTCCCGCAGCGCGCCGCTCCACCACTCCTCGCGCGCGCGCACCAGCGCACGCGTGCGCCGCCACTCGCGGAGAGCCCGCCGGGCCTGCAAGCAAACAAACGTGGTACGGTACAATTACAAAACATAGACTTAGACTCACAGAAGAGTAAGCCCTAGCTTATGAGACTGACTGACCGAGTTATTTGCCACCAGATTTTCATCTTTATTTCTTTGTTTTAAGGAATTTTTATACACTTGATAGCTTTGGTATAGGGAGATACTAAACGTACCAACCGGTTACACGTATACACCACGCGCGTAAAGTAGGTCACTTGATAGAAGTCGACACGAGGTCCCTGGTTTGACCAACCCGCACGAAGAGACAAAAAAAAACTCGAAGGACCAAAATGTAAGGGTTGATTTCCCCTTACACTAAAAATTGATAAGGCAGAACGGGAATGATAAAATGAAACCGTTCAGTTAAAGTGTAGATTAGTCACTAATTTATTAATTGCATAAATCGAATGATACAATTTGCACACGCTAGCAAAACGTGGCGATTCCGTTTGACTACCTAATAGGTACAATATTGCACCTAATTTTATATGTACGACCAACGACACATAAACTCGTACAATTGAGAAGCGACTAACATATTTTACAGATTTTTAAAGAATCACACGCCATTTTCCCAGATTGGCGACTTTAAAAAAGCATACAAAGTTCTTCAGCACGGTATGGTCTTGATTGTTATAAATATAGCGAAAAAAATGTTAGCACACAACAACTAAACTACTAAAAATTATGCAATAACCGTCGACAATCGATAAACATACAAACGGACGTTAACCCGCCCCGCGCACGCACCTTGTCGTACTTGCGCTGCGCGCGGTGCGCGGTGTCGGCGGCCTGCGCCAGCGCGCGCCGCAGCGGCTCGTCGGGCGCGCGCTGCTGGCACCAGTCGCGCACGCGCCCGCTGATCTCCTCGCTGCTGCCGCCGCCGCCCTCCATGCCCACCAGCTGGAAAGGACGTTTTCATTATTTGTTTAAGCAGGAGGGTTCTAAGTCATGTCTGGGATACCACGCACCTATGTCTAGACTTGTCAGGCAATACAACGCTCTCTCTAAAGCAGAAACTATCGATATTTTCGCTGATAATGCTATGAAGACTAAAAGTTATTTTAGTTGCAATAAATTATATGGAAAATCTATAAATTCTATTAAATCTGAATCCAATTGAAAATAACAATTTTAATTTTATTTTGTAATAATTTAATTTAATTTATTCTTATTTTTATTAGTCATTTAATTTTGTTTTGTAAACAGTCATTCAAGTATCAATTTAATTTAATTTAGTAATTTCGTCTGATATTTGTGTTATACCTATTAGTTTACTCGCTCATTTTTATTGCATGTAGTCCTCACCTGTAATTGCAGTGACATTTGGATT
>OY720035.1:11827460-11895780 GCA_963082485.1 Eudonia mercurella | reverse complement strand
GAAACAAATACCCAGAAACTGCATAAACAATACGTAAAAGTAATGTTACCTAAAAACTTATTTCTTCAGAAACTTTGTAAATATAGCACAAACGAAACAACGATCCGACATCAAAATGTTTGTATTGATATTCCGCAGGCCACTGTCGTCTTATTTTTCAATTAAAAAATATGAATATGAAAATATTAAGACTTTTATAATTTTTTACCCAAACGCCTATGATTTTACTAAAGTAAACATTGCTCTAATTAAATCACCAGCCTACTCTGTACAGATATTAGTGTGCGTGCGTATTCGTAGTCGTGCGCCGTTGTCACACAACCGCCACGCGCCGCTCGCTCGCTATCATAAACAAACTTGAAACTCGCAGTTTTGCGTTCGCGCTGCACCCCCTTAAGTCTTTTACCGTAAAACGCTTGCCGCGAAACTCGACGATTAAACGTCGTCAGTCGTCGTAAGCTGTAAGACCAACGTTAACTGACCTCGTGTAGGAACGCTCTGAGCTCGTTGATCTCGGGGTGGCGCGCCGAGGCCGCGGGCTCCGCGGGCGGCGGCTGATGGGGCTCCTCTTCTTCAGTCTGTTGCCGCCGCTGACGTTCGCGGTTAGCCCTATAACAACTTCATCGCTATATCAATGGAATTTGGTTTGGCTTTCTAACTACGGGTTGGTGATCTCAAACCCGGGGTATGCATCGAAAAATGCGGTACACTATGGTGTCATTGCTTATGGCGGTTCCAGATCAACCTGGCGGCACATGAGGGACAGTATAGGAGTTACTAGTAAGATAATAGATAGATAGGTACTTAGTAGATAAAATGTGTGCCTTTTTTCCTCCTTGAGACTTGAGGGGTTGGTAAAAGAATCACACATATTATCTTATCTAAGTGGGGCCTGCCGAGGTTTCCCCGTACCCAGTACCATTTTGACCAATCGAGATGTTTAACGCAACCTCATCCTTTCACGCCTCTTCCTCTGTAAATTTTCATACATAACTATCTGCATCTCTCCAGACGCAGTTTTATTTCTTATGTATTTTATACTGTATATAAAAAAGAATTTTTTTATATACAGTACTTTTTCAAAGTCAGTAATCGGATGGGTGACCAAAAATGTACTACTATCTCGAATTCATTTGCAGTGCCAATCTGCACTTGGCCTGTTCTTCGTTGATGTTTCTATCCCAAGAGAAGGCTCATGCCCCAACAGTTGGAACATAAAATTTGCTAATTATTGTAATGAAGACGATGATAATGGTACCTCTCTTCCCGTTCCTTGTCGGCAGCCAGAGACTGCCGTATGAGATGCGCCACCTCGCTATTGTCGGGGTCCTTTTCGCGGCCGATGAGGAACTTCACGGGGCCTGAAGTATTGCGGAGAACAGACGCCGCGTAAGCTTGCGTCACGCCCACCTGTAGTGGATAATGGTTGTTACTGCTACGATTGTTTGTAAGAGCGTTTAAGATTCAGTTATGTATCATCGGACGATCTGTAAACCTGTTCTGCACCAGCAATTTAAAAACAAATACAGTAATATTATATTTAAATTTTAATAATTCTTTATTTGATCGCTGCACCAATCAGAATACTGATACATCTGGTAATATCATTTTGATTAAATTACGATGAGTTGTGTTTCACCTTTTTGCTATTTGTATGTCGAAATCTTTTTTTTAGCATAATGGCAGGCAGACAAGGCAGAAATTGTCTGTATTTTTTTTTTGTTTTTTTGGTGGTAAATGATCAGTGTTCATCGCCAAACACCATGCGAAGAGTACTCCCTTTTTGGTATAGAGGGCTTCGAGCCGAATGTTCTAACTACTAGACCACAGAGACGGTTGATATCTTGATGATGTTACAAATATAGCAAACTCAGAAACTCAGAATATTGGGACTATTATATACCCATTATGATATTTTGAAAGTAAATGTAAGGAGGCCTATTAAATTACAATGTTACAATGTTTTTTTATGTTAAAAGGAGGCAGGCGGGTCACCTGATGGAAAGTAATCACCGCCGCCCATGGACACCCGCAAAATCAAAGTAATCGCAGATGCTTTGCCGGCCTTGAGGAGGGAGTTGGATCTTGAGTAGGAATTGGGAAGAGGGAGGGGTGAGAGATGAGACTCCGGTACTTTCACTTACCGGACGAAACACAACAGCAACGAGTGCCATTGTTTCACGCCGATATTCTGTGAGAGGGTGGTATTACGCCGGGCGAGCCGGCACATTTCGTGCTGCACTGCAACGTCGCTCTACCACTCAGACAAAATTATGGCGGTATTATCGCTTTAAAAAGCTATTTCTTTTAGACAACTAATCGGATGAAAAGAGCTAAAAAAAATGTAAAACCGGATGATGAAAATGAAAATGAAAAACTTTATTGCCATAAACTTAAGAAGAGAGAAAGAAAAGTAATACTAACTACAATTATTAATATATAACTAATTAACGTTAAAAGTAAAAATAAAATAGTACAAATCAAAGTTTATAGGCAATGGGTACCAAGTCTCAGCAAAGTGCTAGGCGCAGCCCAGCGCTGGTTTTCAGACTGGTCCCTTGAAGGATACGATTTGGTTAGAAGGAAGAGAATGTGTTTTTGAGACATAAAAGTATAGTAATTAATACAAGGTTAACTTAGTTGGATAAAAGTATGTGCAATGTGTTTCATGTGTGGCTTTTGAAAATAGGCTATTGGTTGTGTAATCATAATATAGTTTTAGTTAAGTAAATAAATAAAATGAATGGGTAAGTTTGGTAAATTGATGATGATGATGAAATGGCAATCTCACCAGACTCTTGCCGTCCACCTCGATGATCTGGTCGTTGACCTGTATGCGGGCGTCGCGCGCCGCCGCGCCGCTCTCCGTAATGGTCTTCACGAAGATGCCGAGCTTCTCCAGCCCCGCGTCCGCACCCACGCCCATGCCTGCGTTCAACAACAATCCTCGTTAATTAAACCTACATTTTTGATGTGTAACATCTTTCCGTTCGCTTTCTATATAAGCAATTTGTGGGAGTGATTTCGTGAAATGGGACGGAAGTATGTGTAACAGTGTAACAGGAAGTCGGGGAAGCATTATAATGTCTATGTAATATTATGTAACTTCACCGTCAGTCTTCTTAAGAGCTACTAACATTGTTGTTTTGGAAACAGACTCTAATGAACCTCTAGTAGACCTCTAAACAATTTCGTTTTTATAAACTAGCATTCCAAATGTTGATGACAAAAATAGTATCTATATGGGGTCGATTATCTTACTACCTCTGAAATCTGCAGCGTAAACAGTGCATAACAAATTGAATTGACATTAAAGGAAATTGGATAGTAACAGCAGCTGATTAATTTATGCATTATAAAAAAATTACAAATAAATTATTGAATCTTCAAGTGCAGTTTTTTAATTATCTCAAGGTAGCTAATTTATTCACTCACATAGGTTAAAACTAAGCTATAATTGTACTATGGTTTTTGGTTTTTAAATTTTTAATACAATATTTAATATAAATAAATCTTTTACGTAAAATCTTTCCTGTTGACCAACTGGCAAAGGTTGTCAATACATGCCTGTCACTGGTTGCTTGGCAACACTTTGTTGGTAAACATTCTTTATCGAATTTGGCTATAGTATTGTAGTACGTGTGCATTGTGCAAGTTACCATAGTAGAAGTAGTAGTATACAGCTTATAAATAAATAAAATTAAAATGCATTTAATTCGAGCATGACCTATATCGTATAAGTTACATTAAATTCTTAACCTACATTAGTAAATACAAATATTCTAAATTATAATTATAATGATTCTATCAAAGACATACCTATAATGGACAAGCCAAGCCCGTCGGCGCCCTTCACCAAATCTACAGGGAAAACGTGCATCTTCTCCACGCGCTTCTCGAGCTCGTACTCGGCCGACGCCGCCACAGGATCCACGTCCTCGTTGCGGCGATCGTATTCGCGCACCGAGTGCGTCGAGAACACCCGCATCGGGTCGCAGCTGGAAACAAACATGGCAGATTATAACACTAACTTTACAAGACTCAAAAGGAGTTTATCCAGGGATAGGTCTCTAGCGATTGAATAGATTGAGTAGTAATCCTTTGGTTACCCTTTCCGAGACTGAATGTAGTTTCAGTGCAGATATGATATTTATGCTTAGTACATAAGAGCTATTACCGAGCTATTTTCCGAATTGCCGCGAACCCACCGGGCAGTTTTACAGTGTTATGGTGCTTAATGTTATGAATATACGTTCCAAATTAACTTGGCAAGTGGTAAGGAAGTGAGAGAGATTATACACTTTGGTTACCCTTCTAAAAAGATTATCAATTGAAGGGGTTACCCATTGACTTGGGTTACGCAAATTTAAGGGTTACATAAGTCTGTAGGTAAGCTTTTCAAAGGCTTTTCTGATTAAACCGTTGGACCCGTCCCTGAAACTAAGTTAAGTCAAGTTAAATGTTTCCCACACTCACACCAATTATCTAGCCCCAAGAAGAGCTTCCTTAAGAAACTCGTTATATGGATAACTAGACAACGGATAAACATACTTAATATACTTAAATACATACTTATTATACATAGGAAACACCCAGACCCGAAACAATATAGAAAAACAGGTTTTACTAAATTTATCCGACCGGGGATCGAACCCGGGACCTCAGAGATAGCGACACCATGAAAACCGGTGTGCAAGCCACTCGACCAAGGAGGTCGTCTAATGTATGTATGTGTAGCCTCTTTATTCATTTATTTTATTTCAACCTACGAGTATTATACCCTACAAACCGCAACTGCTTAGCGTCACAAATAGATACTACAAGTTAGTGTCTCTATTTAAATAAACTTGACAGATTGGCACTTTTGTATTTTATAGTTACTTATTGCTCATGCAAGACGTATCTTAGCTATAGAAAAGAATGAATTTCTAGTATTTACTATAATGTAATAACTACTAGGTTGAGTGTTTAAGCTGTGGAAATGTGAAGGCCAATGACCTTCTCATGGAAATTAAAAACAACACTTTTTCCGAATTCTAATTGTTTCGCACCAAAAGTTGCGTAAAATGTATATAAATGTGATAAAACTTTAAAGTAACCAGTTAAACATTTCCTCTAAGAGAAAAAAAAACAGCTTGTTAACACACCTGAATTTAACTTTGCTGTTCTTTTTAACAAATACTGGAGGGTAATAATCGTCGTCTTCTTCCTCGTCGGCAGGGGGAAGGCCAGCCACCTAAAAAAAAAGAGTAAACACGTTAAAAAAAAATTGCTAAAAAAAATTGCCATCGTGGTTCATGCCACTCTAAAATTTTATTTGTTGTGGCTTTAAGACCTATTACTATAATTATCTATTATAAAAAAGGAGAAGCTCAATGGTTTTCTAGTTGCGATTTTGCATGTAATATTATTTCTATGTAAAACTCACTCACTCGGCCGGCCCACAAGGCGCCTATTTACGCCTCGTTAGAAGGACCCCATATCAGAGGAAGGAGGGAAAACGTGTGCTGGTAGAGTATTCCATCTTTTAGAGGTTCAATAAAGAAAGTAAAATCCACAACCAACCTCCGTATAAAAGTGTCCGTCCTCAAAGTAATGTATGCCGTTCTCCTCGCCGAGCTCGCGCAGCGGCTGCGGCGGGTACTGCGCGAACACGCTTTCGTCTTCGGGCTCCGGCGCAGCCACGGCCGCCTTGCGATCGCCGCCTGCCATCCCACCATCATCCAGGGATACGAACTCGTAGCTCTCGTCCACTGACTGCATACTGTGGGTGTAAACACACGTTAAGGTATTGTTTTTTTTATTTATTATTTTTTATTTTTAAGTGCTAATTGCTACACTAAAGCAGAATTAAATATTTATAAAATACAGAGAAAAAATTAAATGCCTACCCGACCCAGCCAGGAATCGAACCTGGGTCTTCTGCAATCCTGGCGGCTGCACTGACCATTATGCTCGAAAAATCGGTCGATAAGGAGATCCTTGGGGAAGGCCTTTGTCCAGCAGTATAGACGTCTTTTGGCTGAGGTGATGATGATAATACTGGAATTAAAAAATGATTTCGCTCTACCTTATGTTAAGCTGAACCAGAGTCCAGATGCTAAGTAGTAGCAGAATTGTGCCTAGTGACCACCACGGCGATTAAAGACTTAAAAGACCCCATGTTGTAGGAAGCTCAACTGTTTGTTTGGTTGAACGCGCTATTCTCAGGAACTACTGGTTCGAATTGAAAAATTATTTTTGTGTTGAATAGTCCTTTTATTGAGGAAGGCTATAGGCTATAGATTGTTCGCTAATTAACGCGGGTAGAAACAATGGGGCACAGCTAGTAAAATTATATAATGTCATTATATTTGACAAATCGTCGCTGTAGTGCGCGTCCGTTAGCGCTGCTGATACTATTTTGAAAATCGGACACACATACACAACAACTTAACAAATAATTTCTTATCTTTAATTTCCAACTTCTAATTCCTACAATTTCAAATTCGTTTTGTATTAGTTAATTAGTTGCTATGGATAAAATAGTTGTAAGAAACATGTACTTTTTAAGAAATAAATTGATTGATTGATTGTTTGATTGATTGATTGATTGAACGCGTTTTCCGAGCACTTTTGCAATACGTGTATTCAGAAACGACACGTCATATTATAACCTCTTAGTTAGAATGTGTCGAACTTTTAATGATTTGTTACCCTTTGATAGGGATGTGGACGTTTTTAGCAGGTTTCCTCAATATAAAAAAATGGTCACTGATGTAATAAAGGCCAAGTGTTTCTTAACTTTTCTCTTCAGTCAGATAGTCGACACCCACCTTACTACGTTTATTATTGTAATAATTATTAGTTTTTGCATTATTTAATATTTTTTGTATTATTATTAATTTTAAGTATTACTTTATTTAGGACCAGCATTGTTGCGTTTTAAACTATATTCTAAATGTCATGCTGTGTACGTACACTCCTTTTGGATTACCGTCTAGCTAATAAGGTTAACCAAATATGTTACTGTACTCATGCATTAATTGTAATCTGTTTATGTACCTATAGAAATAAAAAAATAAATTAACTGCTAAAACTATAGAAGTTACTTTTACGTATCTGTTTTTAAAATTAAAAATTAAAAAATATGTAATAAAAGCACCCTACCTCTCATAGGAGAGTACGGACTGGTAGCTGTCGTTGAGCGAGACGCCATTGTCGTGCGGCAGCGTGTGCGGAGACAGCATCGCCACGATCTCCTGCGCCTGCTCGTCGGACAGCAGAGCTTCTTGCCTGCAACAACACTCATGTCATCATCAGTTCATTTTATGCCCCCACTGCTGGGGCACGAGCCTTCCCTATGGATGGATAGGAAGAGCGGGCCATAAACCACCACGCAAGCCCAGTGCGGATTGGTGGTTGATAACGACTGCTAATGCAGCCGGGATCAACGGCTTTAAGTGCCTTCCGAAGCCCGGAGGAGCTCGAGATGAAACATTTTTAATCAATCACACGATGACCGGCCTTTGCGAAAGTTGCTGAATTTCAGCACTCGCAGACCAACCGCGTTAATCACTGCGCCATCGGGCAAATAGCATTATCTTTCAAAAAAAAGTTTCAAAAAAAAAGATTAACCTTGATTCTGATCGCCTAGTGCCAGTTTTATTTATTATATTTGTATTAATTCACATTAACGGAAACTAGAACGAGGAAAGTTTAACCACACAACTTCCCGTTTTCCTTTTATAATAATTGTTAAGGAAAAGCAATCTAAAACGTTACTATTATGTTGTATGAAGTTAATAATCACTTTTAGGTTACAGAAATTTGTATACAGATCAAACCTAAGAATGATTATAATTGATGTCAACACCCAAATTAACAAGGAAAATACAAAAACAGAGAATAAAGAGGAAAATTACCCAAGTAAATATTCCCACATATTATCATATAATATAAAAGGAAAAATAATACTACATATCTCCACAATAAACGAAACACATTGAAACTGCAATTTAACATAGACTTACGAAGAGAACGCTTTCTTACCTAAGTTTTTTCTCCAGAATACTGCAAATGTGATCAGATCAGGCAATAAGCGTTGTGCGGACAGGCGGCATGCAAATAATAAAAATCAACATTTAAACAATATTAAGCATCAAGTAAATTAGAGTACACATATGTAGAACATAGGAAAGAAGATGAAATGTGTCTAAAGAAAATATGTGAATAGAAGAATCATGCAACATCATACAAGACAATTGAAAGAGTGTATACTTTCGAGGAGAATTTCTAATTATTTTAAATATTTTTTACGTAACAATGTTATTGAAATTTAAGAAATTTTCTATTAAATGAAAAGAAATATTTCTAATTCCTTACGTTTACCGACACGTTGCTACTTAATGATACTTATATCATAATGTTGGGTAAAGGCCTCTCCCCATTCCCACCACTCCTCACGATTTTGCGCCACCGTTTTACAATTGCTTATATTGCCTTCGGGTTGCGACCTTGCAACCAAATTTTACAACAACCATTTAAAATAATATCACAAGCTCCTCTGTGCTTCGGAAGCCACTTTAATCGATTATTGGACAATATATATAAATACCCAGTTTCTTCAGAAAACGTGATTCCATAATCGACACCGCTTGACAGTACTATGTACATGATTAACAGTAAATGGTATATGTAGTATTTACCTAAGCAACACGAGTATTTCCCGAAATTCCAAAAATGTCTAATTATACGATTAAAAGTTATAAAATTACCAAATAATTTCCGGTACACGAAATACCGGTATCAAATTCGGTGGTATTAACAGCTCCGCGTTATGTTCCGTCGAGAAGTTTAGGTACATATAGTCTACCTAGGGGTTCGGATCTGATCGGAATACGATCAGATCCTAACCCCTCGGAGAATCTAGTAAGGAACGGGGACACGCATTAGTACGTGATGCCATTCCTTCTAGAAAACCTCTGACGGTGTTTCGTTTCACACGGCATGAAGAACTTTCAGTTCAGAAGACCAAAAAAGACTGGTGACGCTCAAAATGACGCCTCAACAAAATCTCTCAAAAAAAATTACTTGCATACCGATGAAACTGTAACTGTAATAAAAAATCTTCCAATAGTTCACCTCGAGCTGAGCAATATCTCCGCCTCGTCGGGCGTCATGCTGTCCGGCTGCTTGCCGTCGTTGTCGTCCCAGCGCGCGTCCGCGTCGGCCGCGTCGGTCGCGTCGGCCGGCCGCGCCTCGCCCGACGGGTTCTCCGCCTCGGACACGCTCCATTGGCTGGTGGTCGACTTGTCGAGCACCTCTATGGAGCCCTGGCTAGCCTCGCTCACTACCACGCCCGAGTCCTGTAAAAGATATGTTTGCGGTTATAGTAAAGACAGAGGCTTATACTAAAGACTTCGATCAACAATACACTAGATATCGCCTCACGAACTAAAACAAATCTCAAATGTGGCATTGGCTGACTTTACTATAAATGGAGAAAAACTATCCTAAGTTTTAATAATTTCAACCTAATTTATACTTTTTTTGCAAGGAATAAAGCACAGTTTTGATTATTGTGACGCTCACTTACGATCTTACGTCGAAAACGACAGAAGGAGATAAGAAATTGAAATAATCACTTGTGTATTTAAAAATATATACAAAGACCCTTTACATCCAAATTCGACCTTATTACATAAAAATAAAACAGCAAATAGCAGACACGAAGTGTTACTTACTTCATTTCAAATTTTTGCATTATTGACTTTACTTGCTCCGAACAGAGTATTATGGAGTCGCACTTAGTAATTTATTTTTTGTTTTAAGGAAGTTATTTTTAATAAGGAATTAGGTTTATTTTATTTTATGGCTTATGCATTTGACTGCAAAATGGTATACAAAAAGCAATTTATTATACTTTGCATACATTTATGTAATAGTAGATTCAGTATAAATTAACTGATATTGAACTATACCTACCTTGAGCGTGGTTGGAAAACATGCTTAAATGAAAGAATCCTGATGAGAAATTGTAATATAAACAACAATATAATCACAATCAAATTGTTTTATTTATGTAACAATATACATTATTTGAGGTGGTTTTCATATAAAGAACAATAAACCAAATTCAAATTTAAATTATTTATTCGTGATTCACAGCACAGGTAAGTCATTAGGTCTAATTGTATTAATTATAAGGTTTCACTGCGATCTGCCTTATCGGCATATGAAAAATATAAAATAATTAAGGAAACAATTAGAAATAATTATACATTAACAAAAGGTAAAATAATTCTAAATACATGTATAATCACAATAATTCAAAACTGTAAGGTCATTACTTCATGGTCATTTGAGAGAATAAAATAATTAAAATTAAAATCATAAATATTACGTAATTAATTTAATGAATACCTACATACATGTCTTACTTAATCACTTAACACTGTGATGATTATCATTTATGCTTAAATATTTGAATCATTTAACAAATTGATTAGTTCTATCAATTACCTTTAAATAGATTAAGCTTATTAAAGAGTTGTCTTTTGGATTTGTCTTTTATTTCAGCATTTTCAACTTTGCACAAATAATGTAGCCTTACATCAACAAAATGATTCGATCACTGATTTTAATAAGTCGGTTTCATGATTGTGTTGGCTACTTCCAAGAAACACATCTTTACCAATAAAACTTTAAAACTGTTACACAAATATAATTTTTATCATAAATCCTTTTTATAGACTTATCTCCACTTACACGAAGTAAATTTCGTATAATGCCTTCAGTTTTCATTTTTTGAAATGTATTGAGCAAATTACAGAATTTTTTTTAGGTCTAAAAAAAATCCTCCTGTCTCTCTTCCGCTACTATGGAAATTCATTTTGCACATTGAAATGGGTCGCCAGGAAATCTAGAAATAAAAAATAAAATTGAGAAGTACCTATCTATAAAATTTTTTAAACTACTCCATAGATTCACTGTTCCAGAGCAACTATACGTTGGCCAAACATTAGCAAATGTTGGCGCGTGGGTTGGTTTTAAAAATTAAAGATTGTTATTTCATAAAAACAGTTAGGTATTTTATTATTTATGTTATGAAAAAGCATTTACTTACCTAAAGTATGATATTCCTTCCGATATATTTTTATTTCGATAGTTATTTTTACAGTTTTTGAATACAAACTGAGGCATTGTGGTACGTTATCACGTTGGCGCAGTCAACAGCGAACTAAATAGAAATAAGACCCCACTTTGAATGTGAGGCGTTATTCGCTCGGCCGTTTTTGACACCCTGACCGGTTATCTAGTGTATTGTTGATCGAAGACTAAAGATTAAAAGGTCAGCATGATCCAAGCTGGTGAACGGAACTCCTTTCAAAATACAATACAGTTTGTGCACAACCCACATCGAAGAGCCTCTCAGTCGCCTGATTTATGTAAAAGACGGGAACTCCTAAACGTCTCGCTACATACTCAAAGCAAGGAGTCTTGAGCATATGATTGGAGACGACGATATCTAAAAGTAAAGGAGATTAAAATTGGTGGTTATTTATAATATTATGGGTGAAAAGCATGTGAATGCTTGGTTCTTTCGGAGATCGAGCGGGAACGATGGCTGAGGCTTGGAGTAGTTACCTGGGCGTAGCCGTGCGACTACCTCTAGCGAGAGTCCATTGAACCCACTTTCTTCTGAACAGAACACTGACCTGTTGCAGCACAGACAGCGTGTCGGGGTCGGAGCGCGCTCGCTCGGCGTCTCTGTGGTCTTGCGTGAGCGGCGGCGGCGGTTCGCGGTAGTCAGCTGGTCGGAGGCGCGCCACCACCTCCGGCGAGGGTTCGTTGAATCCGCCCTCGTCGGACACGCTGGACGCGCGCGACCCGCTGCGACGCGGTGGCTCCTCCGCCTCTGACGACTTGCGACCTCCGCCAACTACGTAAATAAAGTACTTTAGTTACTTGCATAATGTTTAATGTTACTTTAACAAGAAGTTTTCAACATATATACAAAACACTTACGACTATATCCTCAAACACAGAGATAATAGATTTATTTTGTTCTTCAACGGAGTAGCCCTTGCCCTTCAAATCATATAGTAAGTGACGATAAGGCTTAAAGTGAAACTGGCTTAAGTGTAAAAAAAATACAGAATAACAAGATGGAGCATACTTCACCCAGAATTCTTATCCGAGGAACTTGTTATCCTATCTCAGACTGTCGGGATACAGCAATGCTACTAATATTGAAGTTATGGCGACAGTCATGTGGTAGCTAGTCGGGCGAACTGAAAACAAGCCGTACCAAAACAAACCAAGCCGATTAATTGTTTCTGCTAGGAATCGAACCCGAGATGTCTGGGCCCGAGATCCAACCCTGTCCATTAAACCTCAATCGCCTCATTAACTTGTTATAAACCAATCGTCGCTAACAGTCTAATAAAAAGTTTCTTTTAGATATCCATATTGAGACGTGTTATAATTAAGAAAATTTAAAAAACCTGTAGCAAATAGAACAAATGAACGGAACTAATAGGTTAAACTGAGCTGGAAGCTAAGAGCTTTCAGGTGTCCACAATAAATGATGCTTCAGCTAATAAATTGCAGTTTGGACAAAGAAGAACCGGTCTATTTGGGCTAATGAGTTTTGCCTATTTTTAACAACACTACGGAATAACGCAGGTGGCGAGCGTTTACTTGGTTAATTCAGTATAAATAAACCAGCTAGTACCTCCAAGAACTAGTCTGAATGATTCGTAGTGTAGTGTTTATAATTCACGAAAGAAGTTTGTGTGGTGGTATTAAATTCAGGAACCTTGCATAATTCCTTACAAAGTTTAAAGGATGTCAGATAAACTAATTAATATAAACACAGTCATGTTGAAGACTAACAAAATAATAAATTGTATATTATAATCAGAAAAGTATTGTTGTCATGTTTATTATTGTATAATATTTATTGTAGGTACTTCTGAGGTATGAAGATGCAGTATTTGCAGAAAATACATTATACATAATTTATTTAATTACGTAGGTCATACATAACAGTCGTCGCGAACACCTGCAGAATTGCTACTATGTAACTTTGACAATAAATTAAATTTTTGCCTTTAAAGCATAACATAACATTATTTAAATTTCATAAATTGTTTCTTTTAAAAATCTGGATCGCCTGATGGGCCGGTAAATCTACTAGCGATGTAATTTAGTCCTATTGTAAAATTTACTTATTACACTTGGAGGTTGATTCATCCCATACCAGAATATTGTACCATTTTTTAAAGAACCAGTACATTATTGTACCAATCGGAACATTGAAATCCGCCTTTTATTAAAGATAAACAAATGAAAGTAAGTCATCACACTAACAGGAACAATTAATAGTTTTGTGTATACTTTATTGCCTTTATTGAACTATAGACCCATATTCATGCCACTTCCACTAGCAACAGTATTCTTGAATGGGGATTTAAGCACATGCTTGAAATGGGAAGACAATTTACCATTCAAGATTTATAAATAATAGCCTATGCAAAGCATACATTTACAATTACCGTTGTTCACAGCGATCACGCGATCTCGACACAGTGAGAGCAGTCGTATCCACTTTACTAATTAACGCTCGGACAAACTCGAGCGGAACGTTATTAGAAATTAGGTTGGCACTACTGGAACAGTGGCCCTACCATGAGTTTACACAGATTATACTCGTTAGAGATACATGTGTTTTTTTATACTCGGTTTGGTTGATGGTAGGGCTTGTTTTAAGTCTGGCTAGTTACTTTCATCTTTTCTAAGTCTATCGCCATTATTGTTTATAATAAACAGCTAGAATAAAATAGCCAGTTAGCTCGTCACTATTTGAGGATTCTAGGTGAAGTGCGCTTCCACCATTGGACTTTCGCCTCTTACCATTAGTCGAGATAAAGGACAATCATAAAAACAATATTAGTGTGGATATACGAAAAGAGACAAAGAAAAGTGTTTTTAAAATAAACTTAAAAATATCTTACAAATGTTCATTTCCCAAATACTTAATGTTAAATACAATATTTTTAAATTATTAATTTATTATTATTATTAATTGTAAATACAGACTCATTTGATCCCACAGACAAACTGAAACTACAGTTTTGTGGGACTATGGGAAATGTAAGATTTTGGGTATGATTAATAAATAAATAAATAAATAAAAAAATAAAAAAATAGAAGCATTGAAAGAGTAAGTGATAAGATAACCAGCTCTTTAGAGGTTGTGGATTCGGGGTGAAATGCGTTTCCATTATCAATTTTATCACTTGCCATCTGATGAGATTACCTACGTCACTTAAATCAAAGGAGATTAAGAGATGGATTTCAGAAATTTTCGCAAAGGCCGGTCATCGGATATGTGACCAAAACAAAAATGTATCACCTTGAGCTCCTTCCTGCTTCGGAAGGCAGTTAAGCCGTTGGTCCCGGCTGCATTAGCCGTCACCAAACCGCACTGGGACCGCATGGTGGCCTATTCTTCCTATCCATCCATAGGGAAGGCTCATGCCCTAGCAGTAGGGACATAAAATGAGCTGGAGTGAAGTAACTTAAGATTAGAAGATGGTTCGTAAATGGCAAGACCTTGAAATCGCTGCATAACATCATCTCTGCTAGTGATCCATTCTAAAGACATTATATCGCAGCTGTAAGAACACAGGTTTGTACGACAAATTAAAAGGCTACGGTGAAGTCCGTTGTTGGTCACTCAAGCGCTTAATCTGCTACGCAAAACAATTATGTGGTCACTAGCAACTCTAGCGAGTAGCTTGAAGCTCATGGTAAGGATACAATTGAGTTGACTTGCTAAACAGGAGCACGCCCAGTTGCAACTTATAGGACGATCGCGACAAGCATAAATATTTGGTATACATCAAAGTTAAAGTCAAAGTCAAATCATTTATTCAACATAAGCTTTCACAGGTACTTATTGACGTCAAAACGATAAAGTCAAAAACTAAAATATTAGTTTAGACTAAACTACTGAATCTACCACCAGCTCGGATTTTGGGAGAGAGCCTTCGACCGAGAAGAGCTGGCAACAAACTCAGGAGGCTTATCTCTTTTTCTCCATCTTTTCAACCAAATTACAATCTTGTAATATAGTATACAAATTTTACTTTTTATTTTAATGCTAATTGCTGCACTGAAGCTGAATTAAATATTTATAAAATACAGTGAAAAAATTTAATGCTTACCCGACCCAGCCAGGAATCGAACCTGGGTCTTCCGCAATCCGGGCGGCTGCACTGACCATTATGCTACCGGGAAGGCTTACTTAAGCACTGAATTTTTACACTGCTTTTTTTTTCAAATTTCAAATCAAAGAACAATGCCCATTAGCCATACAGCATCGGCCCAGAAGTGGAATATTGTACAAGTATTGATTGTTCTAGCTATATAAATGTATGCTGAGATAGAAAAATCAATAAGAAGTCCACCAGTTATTTCTATTACCAAACATTTCAGCCAAAGTCGAGTAGGTACTCTCTTACATTTAGTATGAATAATTATTAATTATTACCTACATAGGCGAACTGTTATATTTTTTTATATTCAATAGTGTATTATGAAAGGAATAGAATAAAATAAAAATATCATGTTGATTTGTAGATTATGGAGTCTGTAATAATAATGGCAACTTTTTAAATACCGAAACCTTTTAAAATCAATAAAAATACTAATAAATTTTAATAAATTATTGTAATTACTGGCATACTTTTAAGAATTGCTAAAAATTATATCATATTTAAAGTGATTTAATGTACGGTTTATTTAAATTTAGTTGTGCTGTTCAAGGATGGGCCGAAAAAGGGCGTTGTTCTTTGTGATATTTCATAGCCATCGGTTGCAATAACCGTTGTATAGATGGCACTGTGCCGGTAAAAGCACTCAAAAACTAAAAAGCATTGTAAAAATTAAGCTTTCTTAATAAAAATTTGTTTAACATGCGTTTTGAATTTAATATATGTCAACGCAGTTATCATCAGGTATTTTATTATAATATCGAATTGAGTTACCTATAAAGGATTTACTACTTTTATAAACCCTCTCCTCTCCTATTATAAACTACTCTACATAAACCCTTTTATGATCCTAAGCTACTCTGAAAATTTGAAAAGCTTTTATAGATAACTGTGGTCTTGTGGTTCGACTACTAGCCTTAGAAAAAGAAGTTCCTATTTCCAGAGGAGGTTTTATGTACACGGTTTGGATGGTAGTAGAGCTTGTTTTAACTCCGCTTGACTAGCTAATATTAAGTTATTTAAGTCTGCAGAACATTGATGGTAGTAGGTATTGTGTATTGTGTTACAGTGCAGCCTATAGTTTTTATTTTTATTTTGGTCTTCCTACAATTTACGGACTACATCATTTACCTATTATGTACTAATTATTTTACTTGTGTTATTATTTATTGTTATAACATAGTAATTATGTTTAGAATTCAAATGATTTTTTTACGTGACTAAATAATATTCTTCCTTGCTTACTTTTACAAATAAGTGGTGTTTCTACCTCTAAAGGTAAAATTTTATCAGCTTTATAATTTTACGTTTATAAAATGTCAAGTAAGCTAGATTAATAAGGACAACCTTCCTAAATAGGCGAGCAAACGTTGATATTAGCAGAGTGGATCCCCCCACGCTAATTCCTGAACTAAATCAAAACCTTCATTAAATCACTTAGAAGTAAGTACATGATATATAGTGTTAGACATATAAGAAAAATATATAACAAGAAAGTATTCCTTGAAAAAGTAAATGTATGTAGCACAACTTAAAAAACACACACAGTGTGTTAAAAGAACAGCGCGCCGTATTCGTTTCGGGAAATGACTCGGTTACGATTGTTGTAAATAGGTTAACTGTCCGGCGAACCGGCCATGTGTTAAAAAGGCGTAAAACGTCCGAGTCGCATGCGAAGAGACGATAGTGCAAAGCGAAGCAATCAAGAGTATGTATACGATAAAAGGTAACAAACCGAGGCAGCATCCGCAGAGGCGCATGTTACGCGAGCGCGCGGCTGCCCGCCCGCACCGCGCATCACCGCGCCATGGACACTCCTCCCGCGGACCTTGCAAACTCACGCGAACGTGCAACTCGAAACGTCGTATTTTGTTCAAATTTTACGACCAATTCATGACAGACGTCCCTCGCAACCACACAACGCCCTAGATTCTAAACATAATGGCAACTGTATTCAGACAAATCTATGTAAGTCATATTTACAATGAAAGATTACGAGCGTCTCTGGTCACCGGTACTGAAGCGCCTTGTAAACAAATAGAGATAACAACTTGGCAACGTTACTAGACGTCGAATTTATGTGGCTTCAGAAATACCAGACAAAAAAATATTTAACAACACAGACAGGTCACGTTTTAATTTATACTATAGAGGTCAATTATTTTGGGCGAGCAGTCGATGCGAACGGCAATAAGAAAACACTCGTCTCGGTAATTATAACAAATATGTGAGAGAGTAGTGTATATGTTTGATATTTTAACATCAATTTCTAGCCTTACTCAATGAATGTGGTATTAGATAACCGAGAACAGAGAGTCAACATAACTCAAACAAAGTGATTAGAGATAATGGAATAGTAAGAACATTTTGACAGAGGAACCATCTACGTGTAAGCTATGATCATTTTCTGTGGTAAATTGTTATTGTTTAAATTAGACCTAAAATCGTGAAGCCAATTTTAATAGACTAAATTGGAGGCTGTATAAACTCACACACTTCCAACGATGTGGTCTAATGAAGTTGCATGTTTATTTTGATGTTTTGCTAACATCTCGAAGAATATTCATCATCGCAAACAAGTCACGCACACTTATGTTTGAATGTAACGCAATGACAGAGAAGCCGACACAGATACAGAAACGCGTCTCTTGAACGAACAATGCAGTCGTTGGAACGGATGTCCCAGTTAATGAAGCGAAATAAAGGATAAATGAAAGGGAGCGCAATGCGCGCAGGACGACGTCGCTCGGGTTACTGCGTCGCGACGGCGGCGGCGGAGGCGGCGGCGCCGGAGCATCTAAATCGGGATCGACTCGCAACTCGCAACGACTCAAATACCTTGACTTCCTCAATATTACATTGAACCCGTCGACCACGAGACCGCCAAACGTACGTCAATCGCCGCCCACTTAACTTCTTACGATCATTTACTTCCCACGATAACAAGGTAGCCGCAAACTTTCAAAGCTACAATAGGTTTGTTTATTATTTAACTGCTCAGTGATACATTTCCATCCATACAAAAAACTCAATTTTGCATACAACATCATACATATATTGTAAGGCTCTTTAGAAAGCCCCTAATATTTGATTATTAAGTTAAATGCTTTGTGAGATAAGTAAAGATAAAATAATAAAATAGATAAGAAATTATGTAGGTTTCTAAGAATACGGCATGATAATCATAAGACATAAATTGAATACATACGCGGCGAAGGTGAAGTGTGGAGCGACTGCG
Source organism: Eudonia mercurella (assembly GCA_963082485.1). Lineage (NCBI taxonomy): Eukaryota > Metazoa > Arthropoda > Insecta > Lepidoptera > Crambidae > Eudonia > Eudonia mercurella. The sequence continues at coordinate 11,877,279 of OY720035.1, read as the reverse complement.
GAGGTGACGAGTAGACGTGGTGATGCACTGGAGAAGCGAGCGGCGACGCAAGCGGGGAGCGAACCGCATGGTCCGCCTCCACAGTGCCTGCCGGCGACTCAGGCGTCGACGAACGCCGCTTAGCTTTGTCTTCCCACTCAACATCGTAGTTAACAGCCTCATAACCGTCATCCTCTAAACTTGTAGTGTCTGAAGGTTTTGGTGACGATTTTACATTTTCACCGTTGTCCGGACTTAGTGAAGTAGGAAGTTCACGTTCACTAATAGATTTTCTTTCCTCTTCTTCAAAATTTGGAGATGGAGTAGGTGATTTCGTGTTAATATTAACAGAATGATATAAATGGTCAGTGCCTTCAAGGACCTTTTCAGATGAGATTCTGAAACCATTCTCTTCTGGCGATGGTGACTTTGAATGTTCTCGACTTGTGTCTACTACATTAATATCTTCATGAGACACTGGTAATAATATTGGGGATTTTGGGGATCTTGGTGGGGGAGACGGTGGTGACTTTTTTAATCTAGGAGCGGGATCTACCGCAGATGGCACTACCGGAGTACGTATCGGTGAAATCCTCTCATTTGGCTTGACTACAGAACTTGGTGATCGCATATAATCAGACACTTTAGGTGAAACAGCACCATCATTTTCAAATTCTGGGGACATCGATGTTCGGGTTTTTGTATGAATCTTTTCAACGACTTCGAACTGCGGTGAAATTGTTTCTAAATTAGTTTTCGCGGATGAACTTATATTGTCTCTTCTCACGGCAGGTGAGGGTAAATCCGATTTCGCGGTGGGCGAGACTGAGTTATTAGACCTAGGTGATACAGGCGCTACAGTTTTCACAGGACTGGGGGATTTCGCACTAGGTAAAACCCGATTAATTAAACTAGAGGGAAGTGTAGTCGGACGTTCAACTTGCGAGTCGCCAGCGCACGGCGACAGCGGAGGAGAGTACACTCGAGACGGAACAACATATTTTTCTGCTACTTCCGGTGATTTTCTGTCTTGATATCTAGGATCAGTTTTCGAATCGTGATCATGCCGTGATGGACGCGTTTTATTAAAATGAGCAGTCCAATTTCTCTGTTTCTCTATAAGCTCTTTATTAAAGCGTCTGTCTGGCTTTTCCGGTTTAGGCAAAACGCTGGGTTTCGCCGGCTTGGGTGGCGGCTGGGCACCACCATTCGCAAGACGATCGCCGTTGATAGTCGGCACTATAGGCGTCGGCGTAATGATGCGCCGCGGCGGGCTCACGGAACCGGCAGAACTGGAGCGAGACCGCGCGGGCGCAGAAGGTGGGACGCCTCGAGTACCGGCAAAACTAGCCGCTGCAGACGGCGACTTCTCAATTCTAAAACCACGATTTTCTTCTCCTAGTTTCTCAAAAAGAGCCCGAGCAGTGTTGAACCGCGCCAGGTGGCTCTCCGTCCTTACGACTGTCACGTCGCTTCCGCGCATCTCTTCTTCCTCCTTAGAAGGCATTCCTTGGAATATATTAGCGATTTTGGAAACTTTAGTGCCTGTATGTCGCTTCTTACACTCCTCCATGCTATCCGGATACGCCCGTTTTAATCCAATCTGAAATAGGAATAACTTAATGTAAATAAACGAACAGTGTCATAAGTATTAAAATGGGCCGCGGTTGTAAAAGAAAGATAAAACACGATAAGCGTATGCGAAGTACGCACTGGCGCAGGTGTATTGCGCGCGCGACGGGCACTGGCGACGAGCCGCGTAACCCAACTTGATTGTTCTCCGTGTATTTTAGCTTGAGATAGCGATATCACTGATAACGATATGTTCTTATTTGAAAGCCAAAATATAGTTATGATGCAAATCTTAGCACAATGTTTTTACACTAACATACACCTATGGTTATAATGTTAGTATGTTATTATAATATGCAAAATCAGTATTAAAACTTATCATGAATATCGCAATGTCAAACTTCGTCAACGATATATCAAAAGATACTTTTAGATTTTCATAATGGTTTTACGTACATTTTAATACGTATTGATAAAGAAGTGATAATTCAGATAAGATGTTACAGATAATGGCCCTATCATAAGCAAAAGGTAATTACCGGGTATGAATTGTTTCAGTATTAGTCGGGTAAAAGAATTCCATAACACGAACATTTAAAGTCAAAGTTTATGATGTTATTGTTTTTAGTAGTCACGTTTCTGATGGTGCATCGAACAGTAGGACAGTCATGTCAAATAGCGCAGAAGTGTGTTACTGATTTTTCGGAAGATGAATGTTTTGGAACAGAGGTGTTGGTGCCCAACAGCCACATATTCGGTTGCTGCCCAAGTTGTCGACAGCCATCCGGTGAGTAATTGGAGGTATCAATTTAATATCAACTGCTAACTGATATGTCGCTAATATCGCTTATGGAATCATGTATAGTTATCCTGTATAGTTATATATACATATATATATGTATAGTTATTCATATAATGGTGAAATAGAAATAGAAACATCTATAAAATTGGAATACAAATATAATAACTTCTAATCAACTACATTTTTTCAATGTATTTTATAAATATTTAATTCATCTTCAGTGCAGCAATTAAATGTGTTTTTTTTCTGAAATACATAGATTCATGCAGATATAATACATATCAATGCTAGAGTACGATCCCCGTGCATACGACCAATGTTTTTCACCGACATTACATATTTACTGTGAAACTGTCAGCGTTGCGGAAATAACGTAGGTCTAGGGAGGCTCTAGGATCTTGGGACTTTACAAAACTATTATATCTTCTAGGTGTATTGCCACCGACGACGGGTTGTAATCCACCATCCAGCTGCCTTCCTGATGGACGATACGGTCCTGTGCAGTGCAAGGGCGATATGTTTACGGGAAGGTATTTAATACTCCACTACACTTAGGGCCTGTTTCACAATGTCTGATTAGGAGATACTTGGCAGTTAAAGTGAAAGTTTTGTATGGACTATCTGTCAAATAAACGCTAATGGGAACTTACTTGTAGATGGTGAAAGAAGCCCTTAGTCTAAGAGCCTCTTTACTCTTATAACACTAATTAGTGTAATATCACTAAAGTCTTAAGCCTTCGATTGAACATACATTTTTTATTATGTTTACTACTATAGACGTTTATTAACACCTAAGGTGGTTTGTATGTACCGTTCTTCTCATTAGCAAGGTAATGTACATATTTGTGTCTAGTTCCTGTAAAAGGAAATACAAGAGAGCGTTCCAAAGATGATTTAATTATATACACACCGAAATAAACAACATAACAATAAACTTATAAAAACTAGACTCAGAACATGTTTACTATGAGAAGCTATCAACGAGACTCAATTCACAATGACACAGACACATATGTTCTATTCTCTTTCTTTTAAGAACATAGACAATATTTAAACTTATGTCAAGAGAGTGTTGATTGCAACTGGCCAGCATGTTGCAGCTGGCCAGCATCACTGACCAGTATCCTTTCAACACACCCCCTCAATCAACTACCCTTGACATACTGCCTTCCATATATAAAGAAAATATTTTTTTTTTTTTATATTCATATCCCATTTACCCCTGTCTCCCCTTAGACTTAAACATTTCAAATTTTAACGGTAACTTTAAAAATAACAACTTCCAATTAACTTATCTCTTGCTCAACCAGCTTTATAACAAACCTTCAATCTAACTCCTAACTTAACTCCTACTCGACTAACAACTTCCAATAAACTCATCTCCTACTCGACCTGCTTTAATACAAAACTTCAACAAACTCAACTACTAATAACATTAACACATCTCCTACTCGACCTGCTTTATTTGACTCAACTACTAATAACATTAACACATCTCCTACTCGACCTGCTTTATTTGACTCAACTACTAATAACATTAACACATCTCCTACTCGACCTGCTTTAATACAAAATTTCCACAAACTCAACTAATAAAAAACTCAACACATCTTTATAATAAAAATAAAAAACAAATATACAGTAATTCATAAAAAATAAATGTGATAATAAACCTAAGGCCAATCTACTAAAAAAACATTGTATAGTATTATTCAAAGTTACAAGTTTTGTGTTTCGTTTGGTAGCTCCTTTCTAATAGTATTTATAAAGAATGATTAATTTAGTTTAAAAATTCTTCTAATATCCACTCTACACCCCCTTAAATTAATCATTATATATGCCAAAAATTACACCCCCTTAAACATTGTATGTTAACGCAACCCCTTAACTCTTTAACTGATAATATGAATTGACTTGGCTCCTTAAGTTTACATCACAACTCTATATAAGTTCTTTCTTATACAACATTACACCCCTATAAAAACTTACATACTAATACCCCACATAAAGACCGAAAAAACACTTAGTTCACTTTAGCCCACACTTATCACTACCTAACACTCACTCTGATACGAGTTTTCTTTGACACCTCTCAAATTTCACAGGTGGCAAACACTTTGTTAGTATGTCTGCTATCTGCGAACCCGTTGGACAGTATTTAACCGTTATTCTGTTTGCATCAATCTGATCTTTTAGATAGTAGTATCTCACATCTATGTGTTTGCTTCTTTTATTCATAATTCCTTTCTTCATAAGCCAAATAGCGGACTGATTATCTACTTTCATTTCAATTTCTAATTTCTCATTAGTCATTTCAAAAATGAAATCTCTGATGAAAAGAAGTTCTTTGCAGCATTCTGCTGCGGCTATATATTCTGCTTCCGTACTCGATAACGCTACGATCGGCTGTTTTCTTGAGCTCCATGCCACTGGTCCACCGTTCAACCAAATCACGTAGCCCGACGTGCTACGTCTAGTATCTGGATCCCCCGCGAAATCTGAATCACAGTATCCTCGAAGCACTTTATCACCTTCACCAAAATGAATACCTTTGTTTTTCGAACCTTTTAAAAATTTAAAAATAGTTTTTGCGTTATTTAAATCATTTAAATTTGGAGTACTCTGCTGACGCGAGCAATACCCTACATGGAAGCTAATGTCTGGCCTTGTTTTACTAGCTAAATATAACAAAGACCCTATCATTTCCCTATAGAGTTCATGACTCTCTGTATCTATTTTCAATTTTGGATGTTGTTCTATCAAAATGGTTGGAGTTTTGCATTCTCTTGCTTCATTCATATTAAACTTCTTCAACATTTTTTCAATATAATTTTCCTGACAAATTTTAACTCCTTTCTTTCCTTGTGTTATATCCAACCCAATATAGTTTGATATTTCTTCGCAGATTCTTAGATCAAAAGCTTTTCTTAACGTTTCCACTACATGCACCAAGTCTTCTTCTCTCTCACCAACTACTAGTCCGTCATCAACATAAATCGCAAGAATTATTTTTCTTTCACCTTCCATTACAAAAATACACTGATCTAACTTTAATTGCTTAAAACCCATTTTAAATAAATGTTCTGTAAATTTTATGTTCCACATTAATGGTGCTTGTTTTAACCCATAGAGACTCTTATTTAGTTTGCATACTTTATCTTCTTTATCGTTATAACCTTTTGGAACTTTTAAATAAATGCACTCTTTTAAGTCTCCATGTAGAAAGGCTGTTTTAATATCGAACTGTTTCATCTTCAATTTTTTATTTGCAACAATTGACAATAAAACTCTCAAAGAATTTGTATTTACAACTGGACTATAAGTTTCATCATAATCTATCTTATACTTTTGTTGGAATCCTCTTGCAACTAGTCTTGCTTTGTATCTTCATTATAATCTTTCGCTCCATCAATTAGTCCTTTCGACTCCAAGAATAATTTTGTTATTTTTCTCCAATTTTTGTAGTTACTTTGATCTCTCAACTTGTTTATATTTTCCATGGCTATTAAATATTTCCTTAGTTACCGCCTTAAAATGTCAACAACTCTGGTTGCTATGTTTATCAGACTCTGGCATGTCTGTTATTCCTTAGTTACAAAACAACATCGAAAACAATAAATCACACAAATCACACAAACATCTATTTAAATGTTATGAACGCTCTCTGGGCCCATAACCTGTAAAAGGAAATACAAGAGAGCGTTCCAAAGATGATTTAATTATATACACACCGAAATAAACAACATAACAATAAACTTATAAAAACTAGACTCAGAACATGTTTACTATGAGAAGCTATCAACGAGACTCAATTCACAATGACACAGACACATATGTTCTATTCTCTTTCTTTTAAGAACATAGACAATATTTAAACTTATGTCAAGAGAGTGTTGATTGCAACTGGCCAGCATGTTGCAGCTGGCCAGCATCACTGACCAGTATCCTTTCAACAGTTCCCATGTGCAATTTGATCAATTGGGAATGCTTGCGCCTAATATGGTCGTTTATTGGCTAACAATGATCAAGTTCAATCATAGAGTATGAGCTCAAGCGTCGAATACCCAGACACAATAGAATTTTAATTGTTATCGGCCACCTGCTGGTCGCTCGACGCTCAAGGGGCTAAGCATTATTTACTATTGTGTGTTAAAAAGTTATGGTGAGAAATTTATTTGGATCACATATATTATACATAAATGAGTCTTACTCCGAAGCCATGTTGAAAATTCACCATAACTTGATGATTAATATTACGAAAACATTGAACTTCTCATTTACTTAGTGCATCTATTCATTGTTTGTATTTGTTTAATACAGGTGTTTCTGCTCGGATGAGAATGGGGACAGAATATTTGGACAAATGTGGAGGACAGACGCTAGTCAAATGACTTGTGGTAAATATTATATTTTATACCATACACTAGTCGGATCATCATCAGCTCATGTATGTCCCCACTGCTGGGGCACGAGCCTTCCCTATGGATGGATAGGGAGTACGGACCATAAACAACCACGCGGGCCCAGTGCGGATTGGTGGTTGATAACGACTGCTAATTCAGCCGGGACCAACGGTTTTAAGTGCTTTCCGAAGCACGGTGGAGCTCGAGGTGATAAATTTTATCCGATGACCGGCCTTTGCGAAAGTTGATTAACCTCAGCTCTAGCAGACCGGGCGCGTTAACCACTGCGCCATCGAGCTCCTCAGGAGCTGAGGAGCACTTGTCGTATTCACGTTCGTTACTCTCTTTATGATTATTGCCTACTCATAACAGCCAAATCCTAATACTAATAAATCGTGAGCTTTGTATTCCTTTTGATGTATCTAAATTAAAAATATAAAACTTGAAAAGCTTAAAAAAACAAGTTGAACTTGAACAAACTATCTTCAGCAATCCGGAAGACAGAACTTCCACGAGACTACAGTAAGACGAAAAGTTCATGGTGACCTTACTATTGCTTACATCTAGAGGACCTGCCTAAGTGCCTACAGAACTAATAGCAGTCTTGGTTACATACAGACAGAGTCTGAATTCATGAGCCATCAATCCCAGCATCTTTATTGATTACAATAACCACAACCACCAGAATGACAAGAATAATCTTCTCGCTGTAATCAGCAGTGTCAACATTGTTGTGTTCATCATCATCATCATCATCATCATCATCATCATCATCATCATCATCATCATCATCATCATCATCATCATCAACAGCCAACACTAGTCCACTGCTGGACATAGGCCTCTCCAACTGCACGCCACTGAGCACGATCCGCGGCTTTGTTGTGTTCACTTGTTCAGTATCCTTACGATTTCAATTGGACCAAATGAACTATTCATAAAATGTTGTAACAAATACCTGGGCCAGCATTTTGATGTTTTTTGTTGTTTTTTTCTGTTCTGACAATATGAACTATTTTTCATTTAAAATTTACATTATTGCAGTTAAAGTCTAATCATAAGATGGCCATGAGTGAATGAAACATGAAACCTGATCGAATAATAATACTGTGAGAACTTTTCGCATCACACAACATAAAATAAAATATTATTAATACAAAATAATCTTTCTCTAATATAATGAAATTTACATTACGCAAAAAAAAACAATAAATTTACACAATTCAATACAAATGTCAAATGTGATGTCTAACAATCAAATTAATTACGTGGTATAAATTAAGAGAAACTGATATGCATAAAAAGGTTATATGTAAAATAATACCAATAAATTACTATTTCTGTCACAGTATTTTTAAGTATCATAAAGCTTTTCGTAAGGTAAATGATAGATTTATAACAAAATATGCAGTTTAAGACAAATCCGATAATATATTAAGTAATACATGTTAATTACTTTTACTACTCTATTCAACTATTCAATTATAAACAATTAATGGTTTTACAGCGTGCAGCAGACGCAGAGCTGAGCTGGAAGCGACTGCCAAAAGGAGTGTGACGCTGCACTGCACTGCATCAGGGGATTACGAGCCGCTGCAGTGTGACGACGGGATGTGTTGGTGTGCACAACCCAGGACTGGCCAGCCTATTGCTGGGCCAGTTCCAGAGAGCGATATGAGAAGGTTGCCGTGCTGTACGTATAGACAAACTTTTTTGTATCGAACTTATTTTAATAAAACTGTTTTTTTACAATTCCAGCAGGTTGCCTGAATTAAATACCAATAGATTGGCAATATATGGCCTTATTGAAGAATTCTTTCGTTTCATTTTGTAGGTATTTTATGAATGTGTCTAGAAAACGCCTTTGAGTAATATGTATGCGGAGGTGGAAAGAAAAAGCTGGTACTTTGAATATTAAATACTTAATAATTGTTTTTTTTTTAACGGAACACATTGTTTTATGTAGTAGTAAAAGGGCTTTATAAAACCATTTACATATTTTATAGAAAAAATTTACAATTTGGAATTTTCGATCGATCACAAACAAAAACCACTGTACACAATTATATTGAGTACAGCGTTGTATGTATGTTACAGTATCAATCTAACAAAATGGTTGCTACTCTTTTATATACAGATGAACAGCATTTAAGGCACAGGATATTCACATTATGATTCACAGTTGCTTGGTTCATGACCAAAGCCAATTGTAGCGACAGTTGACAAGCTATTGTGATGCACCTGTTCAAATAGCTTAGTATAACATTCATAGAAGGGAACAGAGTTACAAAATTCCACAATCACGTTAGATTTTTGAATTATTGTGATTTATAAATAAATCTGCAGTCTGCTCGAATACACAGCTCTTACAATACATATTACACCATTGTGTATAACAATTTATACATATAGGATATTGGTGTTTATATATATGTGTAGCCTCTTTATTAATTTATTTTATTTCAACCTACGAGTATTATACCCTACAAACCGCAACTGCTTAGCGTCACAAATAGATACGAGGGAGGTTAAATTCCAAGTAGGTTCTGTGTCTTAACATCAGCACGCACGCAGTAGTCTTAGATGATAATTTAGTAGGAAAGATTAATAAATACTAGTGGTCGCCCAGTGGTCGACTTCGACCGTAATTTTATTAAGGCTGCACGGATTGTATCCTAAGCAATGAAAAATGAAAAAAAAATAAAATGCTAGTTTGGATTGGCATTGACAGATTGCGGCCGCTCCTCTTTCATTTTTGAAAAGAGTATTTATGCGTGTATGTCAAATACATGGTGGTGTGTGATGTATTTTTATGCATAATTTAAAAAAATATATTAACATTCTGCAATCCTTCTCTATATTAACTATAAGTGTGCGAAATTTCATACTCCTCCGTTCCGCGCTATTTCTGTAAAAAGTGGTACAAAGTTTCTGCTTCACGTATAATAATATAGATATAAAAGGACATAAATGTGAAAGTGTTTTTGTCTATCCCTTCTTGCACGTCAAAACGGAACGACGTATGTAATGTGTAATGTAACGTAAGTGTAAAAAACATACACAGTTAGAGGGCCGGAGCGTGCCATAAACAAATTTTCTGCTTGGAAATGACATCATTCGAGAATTCGCGACCGACCGATTCCCACGCGGGAGAAGTTGCGGGCGAAAACTAGTTGACAAAAACAGTCAGTAAGATTTTTTTATATCGAGCGTAGTAAAAAAACTAGAAGGAGCAGCCCGAATGAATATTGATTCCAAGAATGACCTACATAAACTCCACGTTGTATAAGCGTACGGGAAAGCTTTCATTGATGCAGCTCTGGCGTCTGACGTCAAAGGAGAGGGCAGTTACCCCGGTAAAGGTGATTCCGATATCCCCTCTGATACGAATAACACGTTAATAGTTTAGTCTGTCTATTCATATGAGTAAATTACAGTTAACAAAGAAAGATATAGTATACTAGCGGCCTGCCCCGGCTTCGCACGGGTGTACTCTTATTTTTAAACATTTCTTTTTTTAATATAGCCTATGTTACTCAGCGCTAATGTAGCATTCTAATTGTGAAAGAATTTTTTTAAATCGGTCCAGTAGTTTTTGAGTTTATTTGTTGCAAACATACATACAAAAATACAAAGCTTTCCTCTTTATAATATTAGTACAGATTAGTCCTAGTAATAATATAAATTATATTATTTCAGATAGTTCAACGTCAGTAGGAGAACAGTATATGCGACGATGCGAGAGTCTCGTGCACGGAATAGCCACAATTCAAAGAGAGCAGATGGACCACGGCACCAGCTTCCTAGGAAACCCAATAACCTTTTGTGACTATGACGGTAGCTACGCGGCATATCAGATCCTAAACGGAATGTAAGGAGAAAACTATTTAGCAACTAACTAGTCATATACTGGTAATAGAATAGCCTCTCCCCAGGGTAAAGGAGAAGCATAAGTTTTTCTCCAAGTAAATATAAAAAAGTTCTTTTAGACTACATTTTGTAGCTACGTGATTGATTAATGAAAACATAATATATGTTAAGTTAAGTTAAGGACATAAATAAGTAAGTAAGTAAGTAATAATTTATTTTTCATATAAAATCACACATAAACAGAACAGATAAATTCTTATAGATAAACATATTGAATTTTTGCCTGAACTAGGAAAATCCTGTGATTAAGGCGACCATAGTGCTAGTATATTGATATATCGCAGTTAAATTAATTAAACTGGAGGAAAAAAATACTTTGATATTTAGAATTTCTTAATAAGGAAAGTCGATAATAGGTGAATATTGAACTCGGGTAGTTGACTTCGTATAGTACCTACATACCTACTTACCAGAATTTTACAATGTCGTTAGTTTAGTAGAAGTAGCTAATGGTTTTGCAAGCCAGCATGCCCATGCAGGTTAATATGCAAATCCTTAATGGCTGCATGGACGAAAAGTCGTTACACAATAGGTATTACATGCAAAACACACTGGCAATATTCTCTGCATCAAATATCATGAACAAAGAACAAAGTCCGGTTCAAAGTAGTTTCTTAGAACTTTTCCCATTCACTTGTGTGAGAGTTCAAGTTATTTACATAATCATCTTAAAGAGTTACCAAATGTTGTTTTTTTAATTTTCAGCGCTTATTGTACGGGACGTGATGGTGAGATTCTTGGGTCATGGCAGGTAATGTCGAGCGAAATGGCCGGAATGAATTGCAGTGAGTACCCAGAACATTTTGTTTACAATGTTTGTTTACGGTATGGTAACATCCACCTAGAGATGTACTAGAGCTAGTAAGCGGATGAAGGAAACTTTTATGTGTTAGTGTGTTTCATTCGCAAAATATATAAAACAAAATATATATAAACACGCTGTTATTGTTTAGAAGTGCAGAAGTTTATGTTTTAGTAATTCCTAGAAGGAGTTTCTCTTTGGAGATAATACTTATGCTCGCAGCATGTAGCGCCTCCTTGTGACAAACGAGGTGAGTTGCAATTTTGCCACACAAATTCTCGTTTTCGCTAACGTGATCGCATCGTGAATGGAATTCGCACTAGGCACTCTGTTATCTAAGTATTATAGCAAATTCCATTGTGATATTGCTTGCAGAGAGTGATTTTGATACTGATACTTGAGTGTAGAACATACAGGGGGATGCCCAATGCGAGTTTTATTCTACAATCGATCACGTTAACGAAACAAGTTTTGTGTATGACATGATTTTAACTCTCCTATCCGGTCACAAGACTATTAGTTATTCTGTGACGCAGCTTCAATGTCGTAAATTTTTTTTGTTTTCGTTAACGTGATTGAATGTAAATGCAAACTGTGATCCAAGTATTGTAGCAACTTCCTTTACGATATTGCTTACAGTAAGTGCTACATATACATATTTAGATACAGATACTATGTTATTATATTATTATGTGTATAGTATGTATGTACAGACTGCATTATCGAAGCGAGAGAGATGGCCGGCATAGCAAACCGTTAGCAATGTTAGCTCGGCACATTCGCATTGTGTCACGGCGACCGGTTGGCCGTGACCCTGTTCTCGATAGCATATGCCCTAGGGCTTCCACTTTACCTGCAACTGAAAATGCACGAGCATGTTAATAAACTAATCGGGAGAAAGTAGCTTTCTACTATACTATACGTACGCTAAGGTATCCCTTAGCGTACGTATAGTAGAAGTTAGGAGAATCCTAGATTTAAAATAAATAAAAATTATAGGTAGGACCCCTGATTCCTGGGTCCTCCGTGTGATCTGAGACTAAATTACATCATCATTTACATACGTCATCATCTACATTTTATGAAATTATTTATCGTCGCTGTAGAATGATAACCTTGTATGTCAAAAAAGCATATTTTTTTTATTTTTGTAAAAAACACATGAAACCACGTATTTTATAATACCACGAAACAGTGTACCCAATATAATGACTACTTGTGTTCATTAAACATATTTATCGTCTACATCAGTTTCTTTACTTTTGAATATTTCGTAACTATGTACGTATATAAAAACAGAAAACCTCTTAAGTCATTTAACTGGTATAATCCAGTTAAGTAAGGAATTATTTAATAACATAATTAGGGCCTTTTTATCATTCAAACACGAGACAAAAGCACATAACAATATTTAAAACATTGACGAAATGAGTCTTTTTTTCGTTGACGTTATGTAGTTTTCTAAATAATAATATATTAACAATATCCGCAAAATTCTTGGAAAAGATTCTTTAATAACTTATTTGTTAAGAACTTAAGTCCTGTCCATGTATTAGACACTATTGACACAAAATGTGATATGTTTTTTGTTTAGTTAGTGTTAGTGAAACTTTCACGCGTCTAAGTCGTACGCTTCCAAATTGGTGTGTGGTTTCAAATCAACACGGTGTGTGTTGGGTGGCAGCCCTGGCAACAAGATTTCCACCCATCCCACTATTCTTGTGGAATGCGGAGATCGCGACATATGACCGTTTAACTCGTATATGGAAACGAAAATCTCATTCTATACACTTTCGTTATGTAAATTGGGTATTGTTCAAATGAAATGACCAGCAATCCCACGGTTAAATGTTAGAAGCTGGAAGATAGTGTTAATTTTAAACAGACTAAAAAGGTACATAAGCAAGCTCGTGTTTTTTTAAACTTAAATGAGAAACAATCGTTTTAATTCATCTGCAATTTAATGTTAAATAGAAAACTCACTGTAAAAATAATATATTTTTCATTTTAAATAGGGTGATTAATTGTTAACTAGTTATCTAGTTACGTAAATACATCTAGCAACGTCGCACTCATTTTATGGTCCTCCGAGCCGGATCTACTTAAGCGGCATAAATTCTCGTTTTCGGTAACGTGATCAAACTAATAGTTATGGGTTACTTCGTGAAAATTAATGAATAATACTAAACTTAATTTAAATTAAAATATAGTAGAAGAAATGAAATAACCAAATGACCTTCGCTTCGCAATAATGCTTAGTCACATACACAAACAATGAAATGTTCACAACTTTCGTTCGCGATAACGCGCCCGAATTGCATAAACGAACTCTCAATTTCTCGCAAATAAATACTTAAATATATCAATTTACATGGGAAATTATTAAATTCTAGACTATTATGCCTAGGATACATTGAAATTTGAATTTAATACCAAATTGTATTTTTAAGATTTTACAATCAACTTTTGGAAAATTTGTATGCTTACTTTGGTGACGGGTGAACACTATGTGTCATACATTAATTATGCATGTGCTCAAACACTATGCAAGTAGGTAAAAGTTAACTATAATTCCATAGAAAACGTGCTGCAAACTGTAAACTATGATGCATCTTGCTTGATAGGTAGTTCAGTCAACTGTAAAGTGCCTATGTGCGATTTTATTCTCCATCGAAACATGTTATCGAAAACAAGAATTTGTATGGCAACATTGAAACACACCTCGTTTGTCACCAGGAGGCACTGCTTCAATGATGTACTGTTGGTAACACCAACCATACATTTAATATTCTATTTGTTTGTCATGTAGCCAATAGTGATATCAGAATCTGCTCTTCTATTAAAGAGATATAAAGTTTAGGAAGTATAATTTCTTAATTTCATATGTAATACATCTAGCAACGTCGCACTCATTTTATGGTCCTCCGAGCCGGATATACTTAAGCGGCATAAATTCTCGTTTTCGGTAACGTGATCGAATGGTGAATAAAACTCTTTCTCGTAAAGGCTAAAATAATACGAAAAGGAAACACGAGTACATCCGTATAAAGTGTTTCATTTCAATGCTAGTTGATTAGTTGTTTGGGCAATGCGCAGGCGGGCGGTGACCATTAGCCATTTTTGGTTGTGTCCGACAGCCGACTCGCTAACCCTGATTCACAAGATTACACATTGGTACATACGCGAGTGGTTGCCACACAATACCGAATTGATTAAACGTTAAATGTCCAGTTAACTTAAATATCGGCGATCTGCGTAGGTCGGTAATAATTGGGGTTTAAAAAGCAACATATATCAACATATATTAACATTAACAATATATAAAGGATATATCTTATCTATGTCGGCCTCACTCTTGAAATGGAAATATTGTTGTGCATAACTTTGTTACAATTGTCTTGCACAAAGCAAAAGTGTTATCTGTTTATGACGAATCCGTGCGAACGCGTAACGTTTTTACCATTTTATTAGTAGGTATCACAAACTACAAAATATACAATTTAGCTAATTACCAAAGTGTGGCACTAAAATATATCCGCTTAATTGTACATGACTCAGTTGTAACTGAGCGGAGGCTAGCTTGCACCTAAATTGGATAACACGACGCTGGTCTTCCGCGAACACCTTAGCCTGAGAGCACAGCATATAACATTCTATAACCTAATACTGTTTATATCGGGCTCGCGTTTAGCATTAAGCTAATTCAAGTAGTATTAACATTATAAACTAAGAATTGTACGGTAGACCGAGTTAAAAATGGAGTCTCACAACACGTGTTATTACAGAAAGAACTCGGGTGAAACTACTATTGCTCTCTATCTATACCGCTTCCATCGAGAGTTCGAAATGTCACAGACGTGCATGTCAGTCAGTATGTCATTTTTTCAGTCCTCATAATAACCCATTGATTGTTTGTGCAGACTGCGCCCGCGACACAAATGTATACTTCCCCGACCGCGGCATGACTGTGACGGAGATATGCACCGCTAACGGCAACTACAGGCCGAACCAGAACGTGGGCAACGTGTTTTACTGCGTGGACGAGGACGGGTACCCGACCACAGGCTTCCTGGACGGGTGGCCAACAGGCAACTGCCTGAATGTAGCCCCGCCACCGACACCTCCGGCGCCGCTGTCATATTAGAACTTCCCTTAAATTTTGTTCTGTGTACTTATTCTTATATGAGCTTCGTATGTTTTTTTACCAATAAAAGAGTAGTCGTTTATCAGTTGTCGAGTGGCCACTAGGCAACTGCCTGACTTAATGATGTTTGTTTGTTCTACTTATTCTTATATGAGTTTTATTTGTTTTTGTGTATTCGTTAATCATATATCTTTTTTTAACTTCATATATATTATAATTTCCCCTCCTATATAGAAGGTTTTGTCTCTAATATAACAACAGGCGTATTTTATCACTTTTGAGTTCTGACTTAATAATAATAAATTAAAAGTTATACAGGTACTGTCTTCCTTGGACGATATCTCTTTTTGATGCTGGTGAAGATTATTGTTGGAGTTGCTTGTTACATTAATACCAATATAATGGTTACTGCATTAAATGATTAAAAAAAAACCCGCCTACGTAAAAAATAATAAGTAACTAAATAGAAAATTAACTGAAAAGACCGGAACAAAATAAAAATTCAATTTATGCAACATCATACATAACACCCAGTCGGAGGCACGCACAAAGTGAGAATGATTTGAGTTATCATTAAATTATATGCCTCCAACTACATGTTATGTATGATGTTGCATAAATTGAATTTTTATCTTGTTCCGGTCTTTTCAGTTGATTTTCTATTTAGTTACTTATTATTTTTTACGCAGGCGGGTTTTTTTAAATGTTTTATTTTATTTATGTCTTTGTAGTTAGACAAATTTCTTGATATACCTTTTTGAATTCCTTTTGTTGAACCCTCTAATTTGATACCCAAAATGTAGTATTCGAAAAAAAAATGTTTTTCACCAACTACAATGGCGTCGCACGTCATCTATCTAAGAACACTTGAGCAGCTAAGACGAATCTAACGATACCTCAATTATGTAAATCCGTTCAGCGGTTCTGGAGATATGAAGTGATAAAGAATCATACAAGATAAGCGTGAAAAACAATACCCTTCTTCTGCAGTCGGGTAAAAATAGCTGGCAAACTATGTACCACGTTGTCATAGTAGAATGTGTGAAGATGCCATACTTGTTTCATTCTACTATGACGTTGTTTTCAGAAATGTAACTTGAACTACTGCACTGTCCTGACTGAGTGGCTCAAGGCAATAATCTTCGTGTAATCGGATACGCATGCATGAACGATACGCGGCCAATAAGTTTTTGCTTACAGAATTACTAAAGCCCTACCCAATTGCTTCTTTTAAACATGAACATTAATCAGTTCAATTTGCTTAGATACTTTTTACTATCAGAACAGGTTTGTATTTCAACTAAAAGTACGATTAATAAAATATTATTTAAATTAGTGAATAAAACTCGTAATCAGTTCCCCAGTACGCATTGTATTTATTAGTCATGAGAATTTGTTTGGCCAAAATTAAAACTCATCTTGCTGCCTATAAATGCCTTCCAAATCTCTTTTTGTGATGGATTTGAAAATTAAACTTGCACAGGCAACTAGCGTGCCTAGACTGGCTAGTGGCTTGCTAGGTGGCGTTGCTTTGTATGGAATCGACTCATACAAATTGCAGTTTACTTTAACTCAATAAGAGAAAAACAAATACTAGGCATATAGCACCGCGCGTGCACGCTTAAAACGAGGCCCAACTGCACGCCATGCCTATTTCTCGAATTTGCGGCCTATTAATTCAAGGGCTTTCTTTTAGTTTAAGATTCGATTAGGCCCTTCAATCTTCATCCAATTAATGAATCGTTAGCTCGGTCACGAGAGCTCTTCTCCATTTCCATAAAATCGTTTATATTGTGATTTTTAAGTTACTTTTATAGTAAATAAAAAGTTGCTTAGCTTATATTAATTGATTGTTAAGTCCCCTTTTCGGTATGATAAACTTTTATCCGGTCACTAGAAAGTGCAATCAATATAAACGCATTTGCGTTAACTTTGTTTTTTAATTTCATTCCAATGGCGATTGTAAGTAGGCTGCACAGACTGAAAACTACAGCTGATTTGTATGAGTCCTTGGGCGAGTCTTTGGGCTTCAAATATCCTGACGCTTGCGGGCTCTTTTTTGCTGTCAGCGTTCTGCGGGCGCTATCGATTGGTGTTTTACATCTTTACATCACTACATAAGTATAAAACAAAGTCGCTTCCCGCTGTCTGTCTGTCCCTATGTATGTATGCATGCTTAGATCTTTAAAACTACGCAACGGATTTTGATGCGGTTTTTTTTAATAGATAGAGTGATTCAAGAGGAAGGTTTATATGTACAAACTAGCTTTTGTTCGCGGCTTTGCTCACGTGAGCTTCACGACTAGTGTCTTCGTAATAAAAGCCAAACTTATAAAAGGTAAATATCATAAGGGAATAATAATAAATATTGAGCCCCTTAGGGTCAGCCACTAAGAAAGGATTTCCGTAAAATCCATTCTTAGTGGCTGGTTACAATTAACCTACCGTCCAAATTTCATCTAATTAACTCCAGCGGTTTCGGCTCGGCGATGATGAATCAGTCAGGACAAGTCATTATATGTATATGTAGTATAGATACATGCATTTAGTATCAGCATTGCACTCGTGCGAAGCCGGAGCGGGTCGCTAGTAGTATATATTATAAAACAAAGTCGCCCTCGCTGTCTGTACGCTTTAATCTTTTAAACTACGCAACGGATTTTAATGCAGTTTTCAGCAATAGATATGCATATTATATATTTAATAAAATTTTGACAGAACAACGTCTGTCGGGGCAGCTAGCTGAATACACAAAAAGAATAATAATTATAATGAAGAGTTAAAAGGTTAACACACCGGCAAGCTGCGTATTGGATTGTCAGCGTGGTGCGCATGAGACCCGCGGCAGGCGCGCCGCCCGCTCGCCGCACACGCTCACCCATCTGGAACGAACGGCTCGGGTTACTCTCTACACCGCTAGGGCTCACAATCACACTTGCTATGTAGCTACCTACCACACAGGAAATTACAAGTCTTCAAGGTCGGGACAAATAAATGTATGACTTGGTAGGTACATATATATTATTGGTGCTTACGATAAAAACAAACTGACCACTCCACGAGACATATTTTATTGGGCATTCCCAATTGTAGAATGGTCAATTTGTTTTAACGTAGCGAAAATATACAATATGTGTGGTGTATTGTACCAATCTTTTTTTCTATTTCTATTTGTAAATAGCATAAACAACTAATTTCTCTTTAAAAATACTCCACATCTTTAATTAAACACAACTAGATAAAGGCACAGATTAGTTAATAGTTAGGTAGTAATAGGTAGTGATGATATTTGGTTTCAAGGTAAAATGTTTACGCTCACGTTGCCTTAGGTTTATATCTTTTTACGACAAGATGGCAAATAAATATTTCTATTCATCATCATCATCATCAGCCTATAAGCGTCCCACTGCTGGGCACAGGCCTCCCACATGATCAGTAGCAAGTGGGGATATTGGGCCATAACCCACCACGCTGGCCCAATGCGGGTTGGTGGGTTTTAACGACTGCCATCTTACGACAACAACCGGGACCAACGGCTTAACGTGCCTTCCGAAGCACGGAGGAGCTCGAGATGTTTTTAATTGGTCACCCATCAGGCGAATATTTCTATTGTTATTCTTTAATTAGTACTTACTAAAACCAGCCAATAAGTAGGTAATAACAGTCAACAGTAACAAATAATAAATGGCTTATTTATAAGCCGTCTATCGTGCAGTACCTAAGTCTGCACTAAGTGAAATTTGCGTTCGATACTGATGTGGTGTGTTAAAATTTATTATACGTAAGTGCTTTACTTAATAGGTATCCTGTAATGAAAAATAATACGTATGTAACCGTAACCGCAACCGCATCAACTTGGCCAAGGGATGGAAGGTGACAAGTACTCACTCACATACAGGATGTATTCTATAGGTAGACGATATAATTTTTGGTATTGACGCGGAACTTTCGATTCTAAAAAAGCCCCATTAGCGAAATGTCTTTAATATTCATGAAAAGCTCTTTAATATTAGTTAAAGCAATAACAGGCCTACTCAACCTTTACCTTTTAGTATTATAATTTTTATTTTATTAGGTAGGTAGGTAGTTTTGGTTGTAAAACGGCGATATGGTCTCAGTCAGAAGTCGTCAGAGCAGATATAATTAAGAAACGAAAAAAATATGTTTAGTACAAGCATACATTACAAAATCCATAGGCGCGTAAAAGGTCATTGGCATCCGTAATTTATGGTTAAGTTGTGTGCTATGATGAACAATCAAAGCATGCAATACCTAATAAAGTATTTTTTCCATTAGCCAAAATAAAAAAATGGGTAAGTATGCTTAAAATAAATATAAAATTACAGTTATTACAAAAAAACCGCATTAAGTCGTTTAAGGTAGATGAAAAAAATTGGCAAAAACAACTATCGTACCTCGGAAACATCGTACAGTTAATCAGTGGAGACTAAGGAACCGTTAATTACGAGTTACAAGTAGGCAAACGCGCGAAGCGTCAAGTATACCTATGAGCAGATTACGCCTTCAAACAAAGCTCGACTGCGTCGTCTAACTATGGTAAGTCGTTGTGAGTCGAGTCGAGGGCCGTTGAAGGGCGCATCGAAGGGTTCGGCTGCCCCACCACTTGGACACGACACCACCCCTCTCAACAGCACGCGAGCACGCAGAGTGTGCCCCGAGAGCCACTTACGCATGGATACGAGGATATTTTTAGCCAGCGAGTGTGAGGCACCCAATTGAAATCTAATATTAGTGACAATACGTCTTATTAGTGAGCCGCCATTTCTACTAATTAAATATACCATTGCAAGTAGGTGAAAGGATGAAATTGTAAGCCAAGATATCATCATCATCATCATCATCATCATCTCAGCCAAAAGACGTCCACTGCTGGACAAAGGCCTCCCCCAAGGATCTCCACAACGACCGGTTTTGTGCTGCTCGCATCCAGCGGCTTCCCGCGACCTTCACCAGATCGTCGGTCCACCTTGTTGGAGGACTGCCCACACTGCGCCAAGATATAAATAAGAAATATTAACATGTGTATACAAAAAACGTTACATTGTAACATATTGAGGATATAAAATAAACATATAATTTATATTTCAGATATTTTCTACTAATTGAATACAATAAAATTATATCACATATGATTGATAGCATTAAAGATTCCGAAAATTAATAAAATATACATTCTCAGATAATACAAATATAAATAAAGCTTCTTCAATAGAAAAACGAATAATTGAAATAACATTGGACACAGGAAACTATCAGTTGTTCCAACTGCCTACCTGCCATAATTACCTATAATAATGATAATAAAATAATAGCAGTAGACTGTTATCTCAGTTTAAATTGTTAAGGACTAGTATAACATGATCATGTTTTCATGGCTAAATCACTGATTAGTATTTTCTGTTTGCTACACTAAGTCCATGGGAGCACTAGAATCAATGTCTAGGATTTCTGTGCATTCTAAATAGGGTTGCCACCTTTTTTATGTGCAAATAAAGTACATTTCTTATTAAAAGGTGGAAAAAAAAGTACATTGTGTCAAAATAAAGTATGATTATTTATTTCGCTTAAAAAATACTTCACATTGCTTTTAGAAACTATTAACAAATAATTATCACTCCTAAATAGCTGCACAAGAACTTTTATGTGTATATGTAAAAAAAATCCCAGAGAAATAAGAATGTGAAATAAAGCATTTTTGCATATTTATTGTCTTCATAAAGTATAGAGTACAATTACCCGAAATAACGTACAATTCTTTATAATGAAGTACGGGGGGCAACTAGGGTTCCCACCTCTCCCGGAATTCAGCAATGAAAATTTAGTTGTCCCGGCTCCCGGAAGGAAATTCAAATAAACAAATTTCTCCCGGAATTTCAAATTTACGCCCGCTGGCGGAAGGATTGAGAGAGTGCGCAAATCAGACGAGCGCGCGCGGCAGCCAACGGTCTGCTGGTCTTTGCGTCGGCTTCGGCGTCCCGCTTAAATGAAGAACATGTCAAGGCAGAAATCCAAACGTTCTTCAATATTAAAATGGACTGCAAAGAGTTTAAAAAAAATGTTAGTTCTAGGCCAGATATTTTGAAGTCTGTGCGTTCAAATGAAAAGTATAAGTTCAAAATTAAATAAAAAGTTATGGAAAGTCGCTGGTTTTTTTTCTCTCCCGGATTTAGACTAATCAGAGGTGGCAACCCTAGTGGCAACCTTAATGCTAAAGTAGACATATAAAAGGGTTTTAAATTAATGTAGGCTGAGCCTTTGGTGTCAGGTCTTTCTCATGCATCTTACATTCCCTGCCCCCCCAGCTCTTTTTATATTAGTTGTGCAGGGTGGAGATAGCTATAAAAAACTACATGGTTCATTCTAATTCAATTGCTGCTTGATGTAAAGAAAATTAACAAAAAAGCTCTAAAGATACTTAAAAGAGTACCTCTTTTCTTGTATCCACACCACAGTATTAACTAAATGAATTTGATTACAGTCTTGGAACTGATATGGCCTAAAATAAATAAAAAATCCTAATTAGGCAGAATAGTCTTCTTTGTTGAAGCCTACACTATTCAAGAACATACATATCTGCCTTAGCACAGGAAAGTTCTATAAATATAATTTATTACAACAATAAACTTTCATTTTCTATTAACATATTGTAATTGAAATAGTCAGCAGCATAGTCTCTGATTGAGGTAATTTTCTAAATTAATGTTTCTATACCATTAGTGCGAGACTATGTACTATGAAAAACTGGTGAATAACTAGCAAAAGCTTTTTTATAGTGTCAAGATATTAGAAAATGCCTGTCATAAAAAGCCACCTTCCAAATATACAAGTAAAAGTAACAGTTAAGTTTAAAACAAAACTAAATTGTCATGTAGGTAAACATTTAATTTGTTTTATTGTTTTGACTAAAATACCTGTGTAATCAAGTGTAAGAACTGGTTTAGATTGTGAAATCAATAAACAAACAGTTTAGTTACAGTTTATCAAAGTTCTCTTTCAAATTCAGCTGGTGTGGCAGCTGGTGAACCTGCCACTGCTTTGTGGTGCTGCATGAATATTTTATAGTTCCCGGGGCACCAATTATTACAAACAACAAGCGCGGGCCAAGACTAAGCAGGTTACTCTTAACTGAGTCAGCCCAAAAAGCTTGTTTATGAATATACAAAAAGGATTTCTAATTTTGCAATGAACTGTGAGAAATATAATAATCACAAAATTTTAACAAAAAAAAAACCGACTTCAAAAGATTTGACTGAAATAATTGCATGTTTAGTTTGTTCAATTTACTTGCAATTAACCTATATTATACTCAATCTTATATTCTTTCTTAGGAAAATATATAGGCACAATTATTGTTATTTTTGGAGCCTGTACCAGCCAACGAAATTTTTGAAGTTGGTGCCAGTCCGGGTTTGTAGCCAAAATTTCATGCATTGATTGAATGTACTACTATGATTATATTACAGTATGTCGTTAAATGTTAATGTTAAAGTTACCTTGCCTGGCACCAACTCCAAAAATAACAATAATTGTACCTATATATTTTCCTAAGAAAGAATATAAGAGTGAGTATAATATAGGTTAATTGCAAGTAAATTGAACAAACTAAACTACGCAATTATTTTTTACTTTTTAGTGCAATTTTTTCAGTCTAATCTTTAGGAGTCGATTTTTTGTTAAAATTTTTGTTTATTTCTCCCTTTTTAGTGATTTGTTTTTTTTTCGATCTATTTATCAAAAGCGAATATGGGAAGACCTACTAAACGCGCTGCTCGTGTGAGACAGTGCTGTTTAAATGAGACAAGCGAAGAAAACAAGAAACTACATCACAAATGAAACATTGTTCCGGTGTGACATTGTAAATGAAATTCCATCAGTGTAGATAGATAGATAGACTCTTTATTGCACACGGAAACATCAAATACACGAAAAGTCTTACATTTGTTGTGTACAAAGGCGGCCTTATCGCCTAAAGCGATATCTTCCAGGCAACAGTGGAAGACGGACAAACATACAGCTTTCACATTTACAATATTAGTTCGGAAGGATTTATAGCCGGAGTTGCTGAAAATACCAAAATCGCTATAGGTAGGTATGCCTACAATATTTGAGGAATTCCCTCAATTCCTCAAGGATTCCATCATCAGAACTGAGTTCCGGTGCCTGCCTTCTTTTGCTTCGTCATAGTTGCTTAACTATCTTAATCGAGATTTGTTATCGCCACCCGTGAAATACTTATCATTGAGGAGTTTCGGTTATTCATCAGTTACACTTCATTAAATGATACTTTCTGAATGCAAATGCTTGACTTATTGCTGAAAATACCAAAATCGCTATAGGTATGACTACAATATTTGAGGAGTTCCCTCAATTCCTTCCATCATCCAAGGATTCCATCATCAGAACTGGATTTTGATAAAAATGGGACCAATCTGGAAGTATATCCTTTCAAATGAAAAAAGAATTTTCCAAATCGGTGTATAAATGACAGAGTTATGAGGTAACAAACATAAAAAAAATAAAAACATAACCAAATTGAGAACCTCCTCCTTTTTCTGAAGTCAGTTAAAAATGAAGGTAAAAACATATGGGAAAGATAAACACATGTGATTGAACATCAATAATACAGAATCGGCTTAAACTAGCTGTAACATTACAAAAATAATACATCAATAATCACATATTGAAATTGGTATGATGTCAGTTACACGCAAATTCTAAACTAAATAAAAGTCTCCAAACTAAAATTGTGTCATTGGTCACAATGTGTTGTTTTTATTAATAGTAATCATGAATCTAGGGTTATGAACACAATCTGTCACTTAGATTATGGATATGGTTTAAATACCATATTCAAAATTCAAAAATGTATAACTACCTATTATCAGTAATGTTTAAAAATATAGTAGTTATATACGATATACAATATTATGTAAACATTGGCATTTCTTAAGAAGATGCAGGTAAGCTACTCTTGACGCAAACTCAATCTCAATACAATTCCAATGCGATTAATATGTATTGTTATTGGGATAAGTTTCACAATTTCGGAACGCCCCATCTCGATAATAATTTGTTCTCGCAATTTTCACGCAATTTAATTCCAATGTGGCTCTATTATTGCTTTTAAGAGTGCCATTTGGACTTTTTTACATTTGTGATTGGAAATTGATTATTGCAATTGTGTTTCAAGAGTAACCCTACAGGCCTTGGGATGTTCTTCTAATAAAGTACAAAATAGATTTTAAAGCACTAATAACAACTAAACCATACCTACAGGAAAAGCAAGGCAAAGCTGGTAGTGTTAACTAACTCCTATCAAGATTGCAGAGAACAGGGAGCCCTCATTGAAGCCTAGAAATAACTCCATAGACAATATAATTTACAAGGTATTGACAAACTTAGGAACATGAAACATAATAGTTGAATTAATTGTTATGTGTAGAAAGATATTTTTATCAATGCAATATTCAACTTAAATTATTGAAATTAAAAAAATATTTTTCATGAAATCATTAGGAAGTAGGTGTTTTTACTTCAACAATGTGGTCTGCAGAATAATTAAGCAGTAAAGGTTAAGCTGTCTAGTCTGTTTGGCAACAGTGAATAAACAGGCTGTCCGTAGAAGGGATATCATCACAAACAACCAATTCAACAATCAACTATTGAAACAGTAAAAATAATGAGGCTAAAAGAATAGGGGTGAAAAACCGGATAAGGACTAGACTAGTGGTCTTAACTGTGTGACTGTTTCAATAGATAACAATTATATTATTTTAAATTTTGTAATCAATTAATATTTAACAACTAAACTGACAAAATTTCCTTGAATTCAGAACTTTTAATTTAGTAAGATCTACAGAGCTATTATACATAAGCAGGTGCTAGATTTAAAACAAAAAGCAAATTAATATACTAACTTTTGCTAAATACTTAGTAATGAGGATTCCGTATCAGATAGTTAGGATTAGTTAAATTAAATATGTACCTACTTTTTAAAGATTTATTTAAAATTGTGATCAAAATGTTATAAACTTACTTAAGGATTGAAAATAAAATGCAATAATAGGGTAGTTGAAATTTAGAAAAAGATCTTATTGGATTTATACCTACATATAAGTAGGTACCAATATTAAAAAGTAAGATCTTGGTAAGTGGGAAGTCTTCGATTTCTATCGAAGTTTATTTACACGTAATTGTTTGACAAATAATAGCTTACCTGTACTGACTTAAATGAAATTGATACTGACCTTATAAAAGCGTCACGTTTTCTCCAGCTTGCTGCAATCCGGTTTGCCACATCAATGCCAATTTGTACCACATATTAACTAATTTATCACGATATCACTTTTCACAATGTTTAATATTTCTTAATTTTCACTATCTATTATTACACGCCCTACAGCGAACATAAACAGCATTTGGAAGCTAAAGTCTTCGCGAAGATACAAGGATAAACGTCAATACCCGGGACGGTGAAGCAGACATCAGAAGTAAATTAGCGTAAAATGTAGAATAATACTAAGTGTTATTGCACTATTAATTATTCCACACACTATTCGGTCATAGCATTGAATAAATACAGTACAGTGTAAAACAGACTTCATTCATGAATAAACTTTAATCACTTTTTTTATTTTCTGTCTATTGCCAAAGATCTATCGTTTGCTTGCTTGCTCTCCTTCCTTCCTACTATTATAGTGAAAAGCGATTGAGTGATTATGGCGTACACGTACACGTAAGGTCGGTGTCACTTGATATTTCATCGAACAATATAAGATTAAAATTGCCGGAAACTTTTCCATTTCTTAGGAAACTTTCCTGAAAACTTTTTGATGTGTAACATCTTTCCGCTCGCTTTCTATTTAAGCAATTTGTGGAAGTGATTTCGTAAAATGGGACGGAAGTATGTGTAACAGTGTAACAGGAAGTCGGGGAAGCGCGCGAGCGCGCCCTTTTGTAAATTTTAGATCGATATTATGAACATGACATATTATTATTATATGTGACATTTTGTGTCATTTGACCGTCAAAGGTCATTTTGATACGTGAAATGTCTGCTATTGAGTATTTACTGCATTTATTTTCACTACATAGTATAAAACAAAGTCGCTTTCTCTGTCCCTATGTCCCTTTGTATGCTTAAATCTTTGAAACTACGCAACGGATTATGATGCGGTTTTTTTTAATAGATAGAGTGATTCAAGAGGAAGGTTTATATGTATAATAACATCCATTAAATAGTGGAGAAGTAGTGTTATTTTTGAGGTTTCTAATGTGATGTCGTAAATAATTACATTTTTTCCGCTTACATTGCAAACGCAGGCTGAACCCTACGAGTTTTATCAAAATAATGTACTAAGTATTGTACATATTGAAAAGGTCTACAGAAAAGTCCGTGATGGTATATGTCTATCTCTTATGGATAACCCACAATAACTTTTTTTTGTCATTTACTTTTTACGACAAATAATGGCTAATTTTCGAAGCGATTTTAACCAATACAGCATTAATCCTTAACCAATTAAATACCTTGAATACATTGTTCATTTAATATAGATTTATATGGCCCTTTACACCGTATGATTTAAGTGAATATTTTCGAAGATATTACAGATTTAAAAATTGCGGGCCGCTATGTTTTTATATACAACGTTCACAGTTTTTCTGTAGTGTATTTAGTATCAGCATTGCACCCGTGCGAAGCCGGGGCGGGTCGCTAGTATAGTTATAAAATGATGTGATACCTGACCCATTTTTTTCAGAATATAATGTTAAAATTGCTTATTACTAAGGTGAGATGTCAAATGTTACACATCAATGCGACTACTGTAAGGCGCGCTCGTTTTTTTACATATTTATGGTATGTTGCAGGGCTAACTAACACTATATTTTTAAACAGAGAACACAAAAGTGTCAAAATATTACTATCCAATACACCTAAAATCGGAGAGTAGATCATGTACATTGCATTAGTTTTTATTTCACTTCAATACATGCAGTATTTCCGAAGTGATAACGACGAGAAGTTGAAGTCCTTTTTTGAATTTCTGAGATTACGCGCGCTCATACTGTGACGTCACACTCCCGATCAGCCCGCGACCGCGACACGGCGCGGCGATCCGCTGCGCTGACCCTACTAAATTACGCGCGTCTCGTTTCATTTTTTTTCGATCGTCTTGTAATACCTATAGTGTGCTTGTATTTCAAAGAATTAATATAAATTATATTTTATATCCGATTACACTAAAGTTTACACAAAAATTTACGTAAGTATCAGTTTTCTAAGTAGGCAATACCTACCTATTATTGTATTTTTATACTAAACCAGATATTTTTGAATAATTTTATCCATTGTCCGCTTTAGTTTGTTCATTTAGTTTTTTTAATAAAAAAAAAATAATATTTAAGAAATCAGTGCCTATTGAATCAATTCTTTTTACGGCTGTCATCCACTTTTTCCTCATTTTTTGGTCCTCAGGCACATAAAATAAAAGTTTATTAGGTGTTTTAACTGTTGAATTGAAGCACTGAGGCACAATACAGTATTTTTTTTCCATTTTTATCACAGAGAACTTTATAATTTTGATTTTTACTGCACAGCGGCGTGCGAACGAGAGCGCGACTGTCGAATGACCGGGGCTGTGACGTCATTGGCAAGTAAGCGTCCGCTCGCGTTTTTAAAAACTTTCGGCCGGAAATACGCACTTCGATCGTAAATATCTCAGCCATTTTTTAAGATATGAAAAAAGTAAAAACACAGTTTTTCTCGTAATTTTTTGTAGATTTATTTGGCATGAAAAGTAAAAAACGTTTGTCAGACCCATTATCGGGGTTGAAAATTTAGGTGAACTTTGGCGCAACCGTCTCGAACATTCCATCGCGCACAAAGAAATTTGGTGACTCGTTTCTTTATCGCATTTCCAAAAGATGGAATAGTCTACCAGCACATGTTTCCCTCCTTCCTATGACATGGGGTCCTTCAAAAGAAACGTGAAGAGGCACCTTGTGGGCCGGCAGGGTGAGGGTGACTGGTGCTGCGTTGTTTTCACGCTGCACCAACTCAGAAACAAAACAAATGACAGCACCTGCGCCGATGACGTAATTCGCAAAACAGCAAAAAAAATTGAAAACGCACAGAAAATAAAGTTGTTGGGTGTTTAGAGTGTAGCAAATTTATTCTAGTTTGTTTATAGCTAAACTTCATCATCAGTGGTCGGAGTAGGTATATTGAATTAAGGTCACTGACATCAAACGTATATGTTAATATGGATACTCCTCCGAGTTTCCGGATTATTATGATAAAAATACCGAAACATCGAAATTATTACATGAAACTAGTTAAAAATGTATCAATACTCTCAACGCTATGCTGCTAGTGGCGTAGATGACCAGAATTTAATAGTAAAAAATGACTGGTGTGTAAAAACCTTGTTGTAGTAAAAGTGTTGGAGTAAAAGCCTAAGCATGTATAAAATGATATAATAATAATATTCATTTCAACACACGACATCCGGCAAACAGGGTCTTTTGTCCTCTTATCTCTATGCTCAACGCATCTGACCAATTAGAATCAAGTATCCAGGATGACTCATTGACTGTTTGTTCGAAAACAATGCGCTCGCACCGATATCCAGACCAAGTGGCTCACTCACTTATTTCGGTTCGTGGAGTGCGCTTATTTTATGTGTTGTGAATATCTTGACTTGACCCTGGCTTGTTTACTGTCTTCTGAAATCTACTTAAAACGACGAATTTGGCTTATAACTACGGACATCGATTTATTACTCTTGGATTGGGCCCATTTGAAGTTGTTTTTGTACGGGTAAGTTTTAATTATTTTCACTATTTAAGAAGGTTTTAGAACTTGGAAACAGTTAAAAAAATCACTTTATAGCAATCATCACAGCGCATGAGAGTCCGGTACGCACACCGCAGGGCTATCACCGCTTCAGTTAAAAAAAACACTTTATATGAAACAGAATTTCATTATCGACTTTACAGTTGTGTATGTATATATTGTAAATTTAAATCATTGTTTTAGGTGAGATATAAATAAATATGGCAAAGGTCAAGGCTGAAACAGTGCAAAAGTGGTTATTGCACTATCCTGAGCTACTTTACGATAACGCTAGTGGCACTATATACTGTACAAAGTGTGAAAGTCATTTGAAAGCTGTGAATAGAGGCAACATTACCAAACACATTGAAGGCGCTGTACATCAAGGAAAATTTAAGAGACCGCAAGAGGAATTTTACTTCGACCTCATTAAGTTCCTGATTCTATGCAATATTCCTTGGTCGCAAATGAAAAATCCAGCGTTCAAAGAGTTTTTTCAGAAATATATGTGCAGTACTTGTTGTTGCGTTTGTACCAATCGTAAAGTGGTTGACGAATCACAGTTACGAAAAGTTTATTTGGAGAAGTTTTATAGGAATAAAATCAATTCGATTTATGAAACTAATAAAAATGAGAAACTATGGATATCGCTGGATGAGACAACAGACATTTTTGGTCGATACATAGTCAATTTCCTAATAAAACCATTGCATCCTAGTAATAGTGCAGGCCGGCCTTATTTGATTGCTTGTAAAATGCTAACAGCAGTAAATGGACAAACAATAACACAATTTGTACTGCAATGTCTAGAAAATTTATGGCAAAACACTTTTGAAGCGAAAGTTGACAATATTTTAATGCTTTGCACTGACAGTGTAGCGTACATGCTATCTGCAGGGCGAAATTTAAAACATTACTTACCTGAAATGAAGCATGTGACATGTTTGGCGCACGCTCTTCATCGTGTAAGTGAGCAGATAAGGTCAGAATACAACGATGTTGATATTCTTATATCAAATGTTAAAAAAGTATTTTTAAAGGCTCCTAGTAGGGTAAACATTTTAAAAGAAAAATATCCTGACTTACCGTTGCCTCCGCAACCAGTCATTACCAGATGGGGTACTTGGTTACAGGCAGCATCTTACTACGCTCAACATTTAGATAAAATAAAAGAAGTTTTATCCTGCTTGAGCAGTTCTGATGCTATAGCCATACGAAACGCAAAAAACATTTTGGAAAAACAAAATTTAGAAAATGATTTAAAATATATTGAAGAAAATTACTCTATTATACTACTAGCCCTAAAAGAGTTACAAAAACAAAATTTATCTCTAGCTGATTCACTTTTAGTATTTGATCAAGTAAGGGCTACGCTTAACGAGTGCAATAACGAGAATATAAAAAATAAAATAGAATCAGTTATGGAACGAAATCCAGATTTAGATACAATTAGAGAATACAGCGAGAGTATTGAAAAAAGCGTAGCAAATAATCAGAAACTTTATTTCAAATTCGCTCCATTGACATCTACAGATGTTGAACGATCATTTTCCACTTACAAATGGATCTTAGATGTTAAAAGAAATAGCTTAAAATTAGAAAATATTGAAAAAATTATAGTTATTTATTTTAATTGTATAGAGACAGAAAATCAAAATGTAGAACTTGTAACCGATGAGGATTAAAAATAATTATTTTTAATAAAACTGTAATAATGATTATTTGTATTAACAATAAACAATTTTGTTTGCTTACATATGGTTTTTTATTTTATTACTCTATTTACCAAATTTTTGGAAACTCCGGTACATTCCGGAAGAAATGCATGTCCATGTTATGATATCATGACGCAAGTATCTAAAATCAATATACCTACTCCGACCACTGTTCATCATACAAAAGTGGACTCTAAACAGACAATTTTGAAGTTTTAAGTCGCGTGGTCGAGTCCAGGCTAATTCGCCCGGTTGGGGTTTGACGGAATTTCGCTCCGGTGCCATTGGCCCGTTTAGGGTCTGAGAGGCATCAGGTGGATTGGTGTCATTTGCCGAGCAATGAATTTAAAAAATATAAAGTATTTTTGTTTGCTCGTTTGGTTCTAGTGTTTCCATTTGTATTTATTCTTTAAATTATTTTACTACAATTTCATTGAAATAATAATAATATAGTAAAATAAATAATCAGAGGAGTGTATTAAATAGCTTTGCCTTTCATGTGATATCCAACTCATCCAAAATATCTGTGATTTAGCTGTTACTATTACAGTATCACATTATTTTGTAAAACACGCTACGTATATTACGCCATCTCCCGGGAAGAAAGTAAATATGAAAAGGCGCGATTTTTAAAGTAAAGGACCTGTTTGCCTTCACTAAAGCTGTGTAGTGTGTAGATCCCAAAATAATAACTAAAGCTATATAGTGTAGATCTTTGATTTTACCAATTTTACTGTAACGGTGCAGATTTCGTCTAAGGGTGGCGTCTCTGTTACGAAAACGAAAATTAGTATGGCATTGAAGCAGCGCCTCCTGGCGGCATACGAGAAGAGTTAACAAATTCTCGTTTTCGTTAACGTGATCGAATTGCAAATGAAACTCGCACTTGGCACCCGGTACGCCGGTACAGTATTACCTTTATCTATGCACCCAGTACATGACGCCGGAGCCGCAATGGTGCGGCGCGGCGGGCGGCGCCGTATCGGTCGCATGTTTGTGTATACGAATGAATATTGTGCTGTACACGCGCTTTCGGTGGGGCGCATGCGCGGTATTCATTCGTTTATCCTACATGCGGTCCGGAGCCGGAGCAGCTCCAACGTCATGTACATACAGGAAGCCTAATGGTTGGTTTACACGTATTAAGTTTAACTTAACGTAGGTAACTAAATTTTAAGTGATTAATTGCATGTAAACAGAATTTAGTAGCAAGTTGCAAGTTAAAATTTAGCTAACAGTTATTAGCTAAACTTAGTTGTTTAGTTAAACAAGATATTTAGAATTTTGTCTATTTTTCGGTTAAGTTGGTGGGCGGGGCTTGTCACTGGACACGTTTGGACAGGCACAATATTAGTTAAATGCCTAAGTGTAGTGACGCGCTCGGGTTCAATTGTTCGTAGTGTTTCTTTTTGTAAAATGCCGAAGTGGACGGAAAATACTACACTGAAGTTTGTCGAAGAATATTTAAAGAAAGAATGCTTGTGGAATACAAGAAGCACGAATTATAGAAATAAACAAGCCAAGCAACGAGCGATTCTCGATATAGTGTCAGTTATGGCGATCACTAATTTTGGTGTGAAGGAAGTCGAATTAAAAATAAAAAGTATTCGTTCGACATACTCCCAAGAACTAAAAAAAATTAAAGATTCAACGAAGTCGGGCTCTGGCACCGATGACACTTACAAACCAAATTTAAAATGGTTTGCTATATTGCATCAAACATTAAATTCGGTGAATATTAGTAATGTAAGAAAATCAAATAGTAATGCGGTGAGTATTTTTTTTAATAAGTGCATAGGTACAGTCACGTGCATTGATAATGTATACACTAGAGATATTTAAAAAATTCTCAATAATAAAATTGTTATCTTCAACTTCTGTTTGCTACAACTTTAGATTATCATGCGGGTTTGCCATTCAACTGATCCATCTCCTGCAAAATAATCTGCATAATCGTCACGAATCCTGCGGGCATCTCGAGATGTATGATTGTTAGTATTCGTAGGTAGATTTTGTAGCCCTTCTGATGGTACACATCTCAAATCTCCTGGAATAATACTGCCACTGCGGGTGTCTTCCATGTCTACTGTTGGAGCATTCACATTACATTTTGTTTTACGAAGCCAATTGTGCAAAACGCAACATGCTTTGACAAACTTATCAATTTTGTCAGGACTGACAGGAATAGGCCTTTCAAAGACTGAATCGAGCGACTAAAATTTCGAATGCATTTTCTACTATGCGCCTTGCTCGTGAAAGACGATAGTTAAATATTTTTTGTTTCAAATTTAAATAGCTTCCTGGATACAGGAATTCCTGGATTCATAAGGTACGGTTTCAAGGGAAAGGCGTTATCACCAACAATGACGTATGCACCTGGAAGTTAATCATTCTCCAGGGCTGTACTCAGATTGCAATTTCTAAAAACTCCTCCATTGGAGATTCGCCCATTACATCCAATGTCTACAAAGGTGAAGCAGTAGTCGTCATCTACCAAAGCCATTAAGACTATGCTGTTTGTTTGTTTATAGTTATAATAAAAGCTTCCAGCAAGCGGTGGTGCCTTGATCACAACGTGATTGCCGTCAATAGCACCACAACATTCAGGAAAATTCCATTTTCTTCGGAAACCTATAATAGCCCAGTCTCCACTTGTTGTAGGTACCTGAAAAATTAAAAGATATTTGTATTTGTATATATTTTGTGTATTTAACTTGTTTACTATATTTGGTTACAGGAAAATGATGGTGAAATTAGTGTCGACATTTCACCTATTCAAACAATTGATAATGAAATTAGTCAGCCTGCATTAACTATCAAACAAGAATTTGCTGTACTAAACACTACTAACTCCACTCCCCGAAAAAGAAGACTTAATTCTCTACATTCACTTGTGGATAAAGTTAGCATGATCAGCCGTTCACAATCTACTTCTGAGTCTACTGAACACGAGTTTGATCAGTTTGGTAAAAGTATTGCAAGTCAGTTAAAGACTATGCCTTTGATGTTGGCACTGAAAGCTCAAAAGAACATACAAAATTATATTTCAGACTTGCGTATAAGACAATTAATGAACTCAGAAAGAGCTTTCTCGCCCGTGTATTCCAGTACTACTCCATCCCCTTCGTCAAGCACTTGACGATGATTGATGTTGAGTCTCCGGAACCTCAAAATTTGACTTTGCAACCTACAGTATCCCCTCAATACATTGCAGTAAATGATCAAACAGAAACAGAAAATAATATTACTATGTATTCACCAGATGATGCATCACAAAGCATATTATTACATTGGATATTCTATCAAAAGCAATATCTTCTATCATGGGTAATAATGAGTAATTTGTTTTTAGTTTGTATAAGTTAATTTTAGTCAATTAAGGATAAGCAGCAGAATTTTTCCTAGTTTATTTTTTCACTATGATTTCAGTAGGTAACTGACTCACTTAATTAATACCTAATTAATACTATAGAAAAGAGATATTTTTATAATTTGTATTAATAAAAAATATTATGTAACTTATTACGAATTAATAAATTATAAGTATGTAGTTGAATAGTTATTGTATTTTTCTTACCTTTATAAACTCCTTCAAGGCATGATAAATAGCTTCACAGTTTCACACACATGCGGGATGCAGCATTAAACATATCGACGGTTAAAAGGATATAGGGGATAAGCCAAAGAGAATTTAACACTACATTTAGGATAAGCGCCAAAAACCTAATTGTTCAGGAGAGCTGTTTAAGTTTGAAGTTCCACAAAAACTGACATAACTTTATGAGTAATAGGATCATCGATGTTAAAGATAAAACATCGATGTTTTAACATCGATACTGCATTATAGCTTGTTAGTTGAAACGAGGGACATATTAAGGGAGGACATTAGGTATTCGATTCCCGATCGGATTCATTAAAAAAAAAATCTTATTTTTTTGCATAATGCTAATAAATAATTTAGCATATACACTAAGCGCGGGAAAAGATCAAATATGCGCCGAATGACTGCGCCTGCGGCGGAGCGCGGTGCCGCGCCGCCGATAGAATATGCCGGAAGGTCACTTTTTGCTTTGCACACCCCGCACGCACCCCGCGAGGCCACGCCTTCATTCCCGCTTCGCGGCGCGTGCCCCAGCGCGTACCCCGCCGCGGGCAGTCTGCGCCGCGCCGTATTTTTTTATTTGTATAAACTACCATGGGATTAAATATGTCCCTCGTTTTAACCTTTTGAACGCCACGGTCGGCACTGGACGACAAATGAAAAAGTGCCCAACACGCCACCGTCGTGTATAGCCGACGAGAAAACGAAATTTTTAAAATACAAAATAAATATACTAAATTAACTTTTTTGTGTTTCTTTTTCCTATTATTTAAAAGTACAGTAATGATATATTGTAAAATGGCACGAAGATATATCCATTAGTTACATTTCACTAGCAAAAATTATCATGAAATATTGCTAATCGAAATCCTTAAAAAGGTGTTCTCCTCACGCCACAGTCGGCAAGATACGACAGCTAGTGAAGGGTAAGTTAGGTAAATTTATTGAATAGTGCAGAATAGCTATTGGCATATAATAGTTCGTAGCGGCCTCGCTTTTTGTAAATTTTGCTTACCTTTTTAATGAAAACCAAAATAGTAGAGAAATATTTTCATAAAATGCGCGAAGGCACTTATTTGAGCTCCTAGATTGAACTACTGTTCTAAACAAATGAAATAAAAAAAATAGAATGTTATCTCTTATATAGTCGAATAGTTCGTAGCGGCCTCGGAATTTTTAGATATCATTGATTTTACATTTTACATTTTTACATTTTACAAAACTTCTAAAATCGCTTTAAGATCGATGTGAATTTCTCCTATCTACGATAATATTATTGAGCAAAATTTATACCAGAATAATTGTTACTTCATGAGGAATAAACATTTAATAATGAATTTATAATCCTATTTCGATAAAAACGATAAATACAACTGCAAAATTACTATAAAATGCGATGCGCCGGCCGTCCGAACTCAGCTTTTTCTCGCAGAGTGGAAATTTGTAATACTAAGGATGAATTTATTATTCGATAAAAACGATAAATACAACTGGAAAATTACTACAAAATACGAAACTGGGCATTTTACGCAAAAATCACAGTCGAGATGTAATAGGCCTCTTAATAATTAGTACTCTAATAGACAACCTTTTCTTTACCTTGTTGTTTATAATTTTTAGTTTACTTGAAATGTCACATCCCTACCTCACACGCGAGAAAGTTGTCAAAGGTCGTGCCAACCACGCCATAGTCGGGTCTTCCCGACAGCGGATGACTTCACGAACGAGATTAGTGATGTACCTTATTATTATCTGATTTATTCGTTTGCAGTTCTAATGTCTACTTTTACTTTGTTTAGAATTTTGTAACTGCTGTTAAATGATACGAAATAGTGTCAAATAAAGATTGATATAACGAGTAATATTTTATTTCAAAAATATGTGACGAATAGCAATTATTAAATTGGTTATTGACAAATTATCGATAAGATCGTTGGCATTCCTATTTTATTTGTAGGTATTTGCTCTGAATTTGTGGCTTGGCGTGGAAGGGGCGCCAATGCGTTTGCGCTCTGGCGTTCAAAAGGTTAACTAACACGCTAAAACATCGTAAAATCGATGTCAAGACTGGTTCAACCCTAACAGCGCAACAGGTTAAAAATTTCTGCGCTTTCAAAATTATTATTTTTTCAGTCAATTGACAAAAAATATTGGAACTTATAATGTGTTCCTACGCCCTGATATCTCAAATTTAATAATTTCTTTGTTAAATTAAAGAATCGTGTGATTTTATGGTTGTTTTATTTATTGATGACAATGTTGCAAAAACATCAATGTTTTTGCAACATCGATCATCCCTATCTGTCATGCGGAAAAATGGCGGCTCTTTACCAAAGAAAATGTTGCCAGCATATAAAAATTAGACGTGGATTTCCTACAAAAATCTGTTTAAAATTTCACTTGATATACCCTGTGTGTCACATGTAAAAAATATCGGACAAAAATAAATATTTAAAAAATAAAAATAAAATGACATCAACGAAAATGCTGACTGAAAATTATCGTAGAAAATATTTTTATTTACATTATGTAAAATCAGTTTCAGTAAAAAGTACATGGTAAGAGAATTACCAATTATTTTACTTTAGATGTAATAGGACATTTACTATTTGTATAGGGTATGGGGTATGAAAAATGATAAATTTTTCAATATAGTTCTATATGTTAATCCTTCTACAGCACAGCTACAGCAGCAACTACTATAAATCGGATGTAAAAGGTTCATAATGATTGTCAGTTTTTTGTTTAAAGTTCGATAATATATCCATATTTTTTTAAGTTGTCAGACAATTTTAGTACTTACTTACATAAATTTTGATAATGACTCATTTGACTTAATTTTCATACAGTAATAAGTATGTTTGAAGGAAATTGGAATGATTCATACAAGCCATAAGTTTGTATTATTTATTTAGTCTCCTTATTTTTTGGTATCTTATTTTTTTTTCTCTTCTTGGATTTCTTCTTAGCTGGAGGAGCAGCTTCTTTGTTTTCTTCCTCATAACTGATAGTAACAAATGCCCCTGGTTTCCTCTTCTTAGCCTTAGGTGGTAGTTTTTCACAATCTGATTCATTATCACTTTCAATTTTGTCTTCAACTACTTCATTTTCTGTAATTGTATCATCATTTGATTCTTCTTCTTTAACAACCAGATGACTTTGTCTATTTAGTGCTACGCAGGTAACCCTGCACCCAGCATTATTTGAACATATCACTTTTAATATTGAGCCTGCTACAAGCCACACTTTTAATTCTCCTGAACTAGATGCAGAATATAACATTTCATTTTTATAATGTAAGCACTTAACTCTCTGATTATGGGCTTTGTAAGTTAAAGCTTCTGTATCCGTGACTGACAATGATATTATGTTACCATTTTCTAAGCCAATAAACATCCTTTCATCCGAAACCCACTGTACAGATGTTGGTTTTGATTTGCAGGTTATGTGTTTTTCTACTCCTGCTTTGCTTATGGTCCAAACATCAACACTCTGTTGATATACTAGAGAGAATCTGTCACCCCCAGGTGAAAACTTAATCTCAGTCGGCATAGTGATTCCTTTGCTAGCAAGGTTGATGGCAAAGGCAGGTCGGCCCTTGATTAAGTTCCATGTTCTTAGGGTTTTGTCCCCTCCAATGCTGAGCGCTAACTTATCAGAAGGATGGATAGCTATTGCTGTGACTGGATGCCCTGGAAAAAAGTAATACATAATTTTTTGTTAGATTGTGATGACATTTTATTGAGTAAACTTACAGTTCAATGTATTCATTATCTAGTCTGATATGTACATGGGTAAAGAGACAAAACAGGTGTTGATAAAATATACCTCCATGAGCTTTATTCCATATTTTCTCAATTTGCCAGTTGCCAGTTCTAGTAACTATAATTTTGCCATCATCACTGCCAGAAAGAAGATGAGTGGCATTGTGTGTAAATGCGAGGGTATTGATGGTGCCATCGTGGTTCATCAGCACTGTATGTTCCTTGCGAGTCTTCAGGTCTATGACAACCACTTTGTCATCAGTACCTCCTGATGTTAAAAACTTGCCCGCAGTAGAGACGCATCGAACTGACGCTGTGTGAGATTGGGTCGCGAATGTTTGCTTCAGTTTCTTCTCCTGAGAAGAATTTTTGAGTTTTAAAGTCAATCAAACATCACGGGCCCAAGTGGCCATAATGATAGCCGACCTCCGATATAAGACACATGAAGAAAAAGGAGAAACTGATTGATAGTTGCTACTTTATTAAAATGTTTAAAGCAAACTTGTGTGGCAATCACGTTTTTACTTATTATTTACAGGTTACCTACTTACTTCATTCTCTGTACTGTACACTGTGTAACCTAATAAAAATCCCTCGTAAGTTCCAACGACTAGTTCATCCATTATAATGGCAGGCTGGCAGGTAGGTATTACTAACTTCTTTATTGTTAAGACAGATTATTTAGCTAAGAATGCCTCGTGTAATCGTGAGTTTTCTTCTCTAAAAATGTCAATTGTCACTATGCCTGACCGACGTTTAAGTATTTTTTTTACTTCTTTTCCACGGAAAACAAAAGGATCGAACCCACATAGCCTAATAGGTCAAACTTGCGCAGTCCGATAAATGCTGTCTGTTCACTATTTTAAAAATGATTGATGATTTATTGATGAATTATAGTCATAATCGTACTTTTTGATCGCCACGCTGGCCTCTTGTACTAAGCCGCTTATAGGGATGATCGATGATCATCGATGTGTTAACATCGATATTGTATTATATGAAACATCGTAATATCATAATGCAGAATTTTCGAATATTTTGTGTATAGAAAGAATTTTCGTTTTACACTAGAGCTGCATCAAGTTATCGATATTTCGTGTCCACTGTCTATCACGCGGTAAACGAATATGTATTACTGGTGTTAAAGTACCTAAATGACGTTTAGATATGAATCACCTGGGAATGTAATCCCATTTAAGATACTTACCTAGTAGATCCATAGGTATCAGTTTTTGACTGTTTTTTTTCGTCATATGGATTTGGGAAATGGTTTTGTTTCTTTGGTTGTCCATTCATTCGATCAAGATCCACCTAATAGTCACTTATATCTTATTATCAAATGTATCATTGAAACATGTTTGCCTGTAAGATTGAGGTATGAAACGAAATTGAAAAATGTATCAAAGCTAACTTTGAGAAATTACTTGAACAAAGTAATACTTTTCTGAGGGCAATGAGAAATGTTAAATAAATTATTTAAAATATCTTCTGAGTTTTTCTTAAAGAATCGTAGTTTCAGCCATGCAAAATCCCATCCCATCCTATTTTAGTTCTATTAATA
The DNA here is from genome assembly GCA_963082485.1 of Eudonia mercurella. NCBI lineage: Eukaryota > Metazoa > Arthropoda > Insecta > Lepidoptera > Crambidae > Eudonia > Eudonia mercurella. The sequence continues at coordinate 11,837,148 of OY720035.1, read as the reverse complement.
CTGTAATTAATTAATATAATCAATATCGTTATTAATGTAAAGAGCGACATGACACACATCACTGACACGCATCATAAGCAATTTTACATACACATATGTCATCCTATTTCTGTTTCGTTTGACAGCTCGTGTTTGTTGTTAATTGGAGATTATTTGTAAACTTTTTACTTTACTTTTTGTACGTTCAAATAAGGGAATGGATGGAACAACAAGAAAAAGGGATGACATTTTATAGTTCCGATAAGTAGGTACAGTCGCCATCAGATATATCGGAGCGGCCAAGGTGTCCATATATTTCTGAGCAAGACTAAATTTCTATAAATTCTGCACTCTCCAAATGCCATTTATATCGCAACTACTGCAATATAACAAAATACCAAACGTATCTCAGCAACAAAGGCGTTACAAATATATGTTCATTTAAGCAAAATATAGCTTAAGATTTAGCATTAAGGTTACATTTTCAATACGTTTTTGTCTACATCTTGGTCTTTGTTAAGAATATGATGCGATATTTGTCATATTAGTGTAGCAATTCACAAAACATATTTAATACCGAGTGCCAGTGTCAGGTATAAAATGGACCCTTGAAGCGTTACAGTTATCTATACGTTGGATGTCAAGTTCACTGGTTAGCAATTAAAGATGTTAAAAGTAGACATTTCGAATAGCCCGCCGAAACAAGTAAGTAGTGTGTGAATTTCGTATTTCAAATTTTGACAATTCACGAGAAGGGTAACGTAATGTCAAACGATATATTTGTCCCTTTTCAAAAGTCGTGTAATTTTGGCATTTAACAGCGGGAGAATAAGCGAAATGTCAGTTATTCTGAATGCTTGGTTGTTGTCAAATTATTTAAAAACAGCATGCTCAGATGTTTATGGCATTGCAGTAGTTGCGATATAAATGGCATTTGGAGAGTGCAGAATTTATAGAAATTTAGTCTTGCTCAGAAATATTTGGACACCTTGGCCGCTCCGATATATCTGATGGCGACTGTACCATAAATAGTCGACGAACTAGGGATAAACTTGATTTGGTAATAAAGTTTTCGTTAATCCTAAGTTTAAAACTAGATCTACACGTAGTACAATCTTTAGTCCACGTTTTGTAATAAGACGGAATAGTTACATACATTATAACAGGTCAGTTCTTAGGAAACCAAGATGACAGTTGAGAAAATAAAAGTAATTCCAAGAACGAATAATGAAATGATGACATAAAATTAATAATATGATGTACATGACTATATATATGTTGTAAACTTACATAATAAATTAAAAGCTGGCGGCATACAAACTACAAAACAAGAAATATTAATATAGAAGCGAGCAACCAATTAAGAAAAAACATCATAAAATATAATACTACGGAAAAACATATACCTAGGGCGTTCGGCGGTTTCCTTAGAGCATTTGAATGCTCTAAGGCGGTTTCACACTAGTTTTTTTTTGAAGTGAAAACTTCTTTAGCGGCGTTGTGCACTTTTTGTATGGGTAAAAAATGTTAAACTCGCGACAGGACACGTGACCATCGAAAATTCGTAAGACGGATGGAGAATAGACAGCTGGCGCGGCGTAGGAGAGGCAGTATCCCCCTCTCTTTCTACGGCGCGGCGAAAATGTATGCCTGCGCCTGCTGTTTCGTTTAGGCGGCGCAGGGCGCTTGCGCGAATGTTCGTGTGACAGCTGATGGCTCGACCGTCTGTGTAGTGGCCATACTGCTGTGTATTCGTAAAATTCATGTATATAAAGTGTTTAAAATATGGAAATTGAACAAAGTGCATCTATTAATGAAAAAAGTGACGAAGAAATAGCGAAAGAAAATGAGTGAGTATAAATATACTAGATGAAAATTTAATTAATTTTGTTAAGAGAGATTAGGCTCTATTAATAACAGGAAGAACACAAGTTTAGAATATATAAATGAATTATATTGTAAATATAAGCATTGACATAATATATAATAAAAGAAAAGTAAACAAGAACACTATTGCTAGGCAACGGCTGCTGTCATGCTGTCATAGCCAACGTAATGAGATGCTATCTCTTCACATCCCCATAACTTTTGTCTTTTAGAATACTATAAGTCTAAAAGAATAAAAAATGTAATATTTGTAATATGTTTATAATTTATAGCGTTAACCTATATTTCATAACATCACAATAAGCACATGTGTGTTGTAGTTTTACCAAACAAATAATTTCGAATGAAAATAAATGAAATAAGATAATAATAAATAATCTTCGTTTTTCAGAGAAAGAAAAGAAAAAAAAAAGAACTGATAATTAAAGCAATTCGTGCAAAATTATTCCCTAATCATTCCAAAATATCAAAAATGCACAACGGTAATATTCAAGTTTTCACTTCTGCCGGCACTCCCAGAGTGCAACCTGTCGTTTTTTTTTAATTTGTGGTTTCGCGCAGTAAGCACATTTAGCCAGTGTCAAAGTGTTTTTTTTTGTTTGAAGTTTGAAGAACGGACAAAAATAATGGGACTTTCTTATGACAATATTTTTTTTCGGAACAACTGTCCGGGTTTCCGGACATCGCATAAGAACATTAAAAAAAAATTATTAATTCAGTAATTGATTTAATTATTTATTTTGTATCCTGGAATTGGCGAAAATCAGTAGATGCGTTTTTTATTGTTTTCAAAAATGAAAGACAATCTCGCTATTATAGACTGGTAAACGAACGGCATTGTTCCACTCCCGAGAAATTCGAGGCTGCTCAGAATAGTTTTAGACACGCGCAAAAAATAAGTTTAATCCAATATATAATGACGAAAGGGTCTTTCATTTTGGAAAACAATAAAAAACGTGTCTACTTATTTTCGGCAATTCCGGGGTACAAAATAAGTAATAAAATTACTGCATTGATATTATTATTTTTTAATGTTTTCAAGTGATGTCCGGAAACCCAATTCTCCATTAATTTTTGTCTATGTTCTTCGAACTTTAGGTGAATTAGCCCTACCTATTCCGATCACTGCTCATAAGTCTTGTTCAGTTCAATATCTCTATGAATTTTTGCATAGCGGGGGCACTAAATGTGTGTGTAAATTTCGTTGTTATAATAGAAGTAGTTTTTGAGAACGATCACGTGTACGCCAGCTTGATCGTAATGCCAGCTTACACATTTTTTTTTTTTTTGTTAACCCAGGGGAAAAATCTGCACACAGATTCCGTGGATCTGGGGCTGGCCTTCTCCTCTCACAAGGAGGAAGACCGACCCAGTAAACGACCCCTGGGGTTTGCCTTTGGTCTTGCGGACCTCGAAGGCTATCGGAACGCAACCAGCTTACACACTAAAAAAGGTCTTTATATCTTAAACTAAGGAGGCACCATAGAGGAAAGTAAGTATACCAAGGAGGCACCATAGAGGAAAGTAAGTATACCAAGGAGGCACTTATTATTTTATGTTTGCAGTAAGCAATTACGCACTAATTACGCACTAAAAGATGGCATAACAACAACAAACGTGAATTCTAATTCATGTCCATGTGTACGCTAGCTTAACAGACACCATTTTTGTTCCTGCACGAAAGTAAAAAGTGACAATAAAAGTTGCTTGACAGCGTCAAATCCAAAGAACCAGCGAAGCCTCCATTCTAAAAAAACAGACTTTCTTGTGAAACAGTGGATGGATAGTTGTATAATTATTAGTTGTTAGTAAAATCATCGAGGTGTTTCCTGGTAGTTAGTTAGAACATATTATCATTCTGGTCAGTGCCTGTTCTCTATACATTTTTCTGGACAAAATTTTGGGTGTGCATAATGTCGCTATGCTATCGATCTCCATTTACAGCGAGTGTTATATGTTTATTGTTTTGATTCAGGATTCCCAAAAGAGGACGTATTTGGACATCTACAAGATGGATCTGGCGGAGACTATGAAGAGTGTATTGGCGAAAAGTACTGGGGGCTCAAGCGGAATCGCCAGCTCCTCCAGTTCCGCAACGCCGCACGGCGCTGAGGGATATGTTACTGAGAAGTTATACATGCTGCTGCAGCTATATTTACAGAACAAGGGCTGGAGCCCGAGTATAGAACTGCTACAATGCTTCAGTGATTTGAAGGAGTCATCTATGCTTCCCAGTGCAGCTTATTTACAGTAAGTTTCAACTACTTTGATTGTCTTTTATGAATAATTACTCCTATTATTTACTTACTACTCCTATTTTATTTACTTACCTGCACTTGTTAAAGTAAACAAGATAAGGTATTTATAATAATGAGTACATGAAAATCAACAACTATGCTGTAAGTTTTATGCAAATAGGATCTATCAGTTCTTACTCATATTTTCAGGATGATGGCTTCAAGAGTAGGCTTAGACACACAAGGAAGACTGATACTACGTGAGAATGGCAAAATTATTCTGCCCTATGAACATTTTGCTAATGCAGTAATGTTGAAACACATGAATGGACCTCATGGCTTGCATCTTGGACTTGAAGCTACAGTTAGAGCAGTAAGTACAAAGAGTAAGGAAAAAAAAAGATTTACAATTACTGGCATTACATGCCACACTGTTTCTGTTGGTATACTATGCCAGTTTAAAATTTGGCTCAGTCCGTGCTATTGGTTTCGGCCGTGCCTGTCTCAGGGATGACAATGATGATGGTAATGAGGGTGAAGAATGTAGGAAGTTTTAAACAGTAAACTTAAGGATGTATGTATAAATATTTACTATTGCATGGTCACTTCCCCTGTATCTCTTATTATGGACTTTGCCAAAACTAAAAAAACTAAATTGTTGGATATGATAAGAAGCATGTGTATAAAGCTCTTTTTTACCCGATTGTGTCAGAAGGAGGGTTAAAAAGAGAATGTTTTTCAAGTGTATGTATGTATGTCTGTTCCTTTGGCAAGCCCTACAACCCAAACGGCATGGTGGATTTTAACATATGAGGTGTTGTTAGTCTTGTTTTGACTGTGGAAGTGACATAGGCTATAAAAAAAAAATCAGAAAATAAAAATAAAAAAAAAAGTAAAAAAAAAATGAAATCTGCACTCTCTTTGGTTGGTGATTGCAACAACTATCAATATTTAATGTCTTTATAAATACTCATTTCAAATCATTCAACATTGCTCAAATTTAATTCTGGGATCGTAGAGCTTGTTTTTTTCTTTTCAGTTTTTTCTCTTTGCAGTTATTTTTTATGTTGTTCGGTTTTTACGAGTATATAATTGTTTTTTATATAGTTGTTTTTTTATTGTGTTATTGCAGTTTCTTAATATTAAAAATGTTGCAAGCAAATGTGTAAAACTAAGGTGAAAGGACTGCGAAACATTTTTTTTTGTAATAAAAGTCAGAATCTCTGTTCAAAATTTATTATGTAACAGCTATTCATTTATTTTATTAAGAAATTAACAACATCAGACAGTATTATTATTTCTTGTGGGGACGTCGCCAGCCGAACGGACGATCCACCCTCGTTATCTGCTGAGAAGGCTTGGGTTTATCCAGCTTTCACGGCGCCCCTTCAGATAGTAAGGACCACATTATTGAATTAGGCTTATCTGATCATGAAATAGTGTTTGTTGACATATAAATCAAATATAAATTAAAAAAAATTATAGGTGGAATTGACCAAAATTGTTTGTTTATAATACATTATAATGTAATTTTAGGTTGTAGAATCTTATACAATTGGCCGTGAACAATTTGGAATGGAGAAAGACTTCATCATAGAGGTGGTTCAGAACTGCCCCAACCCCGCTTGCCGCTACTACAAGAACCAGCTGGAGATGACACAGAAGTCTATACAGCAGCACCTTTCACAGCAACCAACCTATATACCAGGTTTATAACTTTAATAATCTACCTAGTTATTAAAATTTAAATGACATTCATAGTAAGATTCTGCTCCTGACTTCATTCCCGGGTAGGGCATTGATGGAGACCTTTTATAACGAAATCAAATTCATATCAATTTATTACTGATTTTTATCTCGTCATTCTATATTATAAGTTAGTAGTAAAAAGTAAGTAGTTTTGATACCACACATCATTAAAAATTTGAAAAAATAATTCTTTGCAAAAAATTTCACTTAATGTTTTAGCACAGATTAGGTAATAGTTACTTCGTAACAGATAAATCACTCCCTCCAAATATTCGTATACCTACCGCGTTAATAGCCTACTTCATTTCGTCGCGACGCGTCGGCAACCGCTGCGTGCTAAATTATGCCTAATAGGCTCGACTATAGAGTTGTTATCGATTGGCAGCCGCGCGGCCTTGCTGCCATCGTAGTAATGATAGGGCTGTTGCTACGATAAAAATATTGTTCACACACAATAACTTGTACCTAAATTAATCTGTGTCTAAATGGCTTGTTTAAGCTTTGTAATGTAAATTAAAATGAATGATAAATTGAAAAGCTCAATTGTTTATGATCAGTATGAAAACATGGAACTCGGATTATAATGTTACCTATGATATTAAATGAATTACTTACTTATAGTTATAAATCTTCATCATCATCAGTCCATAATATCCCACTGCTGGAATATAGATTTTCCTTCGTATGAAAGTGTTATGATATGAAAGAGAAGAAAAGAGAGAGTGGGTATAGAGATGGATTATATTCCTTATTATTTGTAAATAAGGAATATAATCCATAACTCGAGTATAAACACCCATAACTCAAGTATAAAATAAGTATCCACATTCATCATACAAACATTTGCCCCTAACGGGATTCGAACCCACGACCGCTGACGTGGCAGGCAGGGTCACTAACCACCACACCAAACATGTTGTCACAACTTTAGTGCAGACATAGTCACAGGTCATTTATATTTGTCTGACGTGTCGTACATACATTGTTTCATACATTTTTAGATTTATATTTTTATGTTGTGACTCAAAATCCGCCTTTAATGTTGAAAGTAAGTAATTAAAACCAACCTATTTTATTCTATAAATTCATCCAAATAAGTAGGTATCTATAATGTATATACTTAAAAGAGTTTCATTAGGTAGGTACTTAGCTTTCTTCATCAACAGGCAAACTAAATAATGATAGGTTTTAATTCCTTTTATTAGATTTACAACCATCAACTTCACAAAAATTGCCAGGTGCGGGCGGCATTGGTTTATATTATTGAAATGAGATTTTAAATCACCTAATTACTATTTTCAATAATCTAAACCACACAAATGTCAATCAACATTTATATTAAACTTATTCACTATTTACAATACTTATTTAATAATAACTACAGAATACCTACAAATGATCGATGTTTTATGATGATGCAACGTGCACAGCAAATGAGCGAGCGATAACGAGCGCTTGCGACAGCCCACTGGCTTTTAGACCGCCGGCGGTCCACCGCCTCGGTAGGTAACTAACGCGCGCAAGTACATGGAGTGACGGAGGCCTGGTTTTAGATTGTTACCCCAATAGCGGCAGGTTGTCTTAATTTTATATATTTTTTAAATTAAACGCCTTATTTATCGAGTCGCCCATAAATTGTTTGTTTCATCATTAGATGCTGGTGCATCGAACTTGTCTGACAGTCAGGCTGTGGAACGCCTGCTCCGTGGCTCGGCGCTCGCGCAAGACTACCAGTTGCCTCTAGCGCCGCATCTCGCCGCTCTCAGTGAGTTGCTAAGTAAAAATCAAATTAGTCAATTGTTTGTATTTATTAGTATTCAAAGAGCGTAGTAGTTAACGCGCACGGCCTACGTTTGCTAAGGTTAAGCCTTTTGCAAAGGCCGGATATATCTCCTCTGTGTTTCGGAAGGCATGTAAAGCTGCATTAGCAGTCGTTATCAACAGACCAATCTGCACTGGGCCCACGTGGTGGTTTATGGCCCGTTCTCCATATCCATTCATAGAGAAGACTCATGCCCCAATAGTGGGGACATAAAATGAGCTGGAGGTGGTGGTGTATTCAACAGTTTTAATGTGAATATTTTGCATTATGTCGAAATGGCTCGGCTCAGGAAATCGTAGGAAACAATGATGATAAAAGAAATGAAATGCATTTAATTTATTCTGACATTTTCGGACCCAACATATTATGGAGTCTCAGTTTCCTATGTAAAATAAACCCATATAGATTGTTTCTTAATGATGTGTTCTGCAAATACAAGTGCGAGTTTTATTTGCCATTCAATTACATTAAAGAGAAGTGAATAATCCAATCTAGCATTATTTCACATTAATAGTCGACATAACACAAATTTTAGAAAATAAAACAACCGCAGACATATATGACTCCTCAACTTCCAGCCAAGACGTCCGTAGCCGCTTTCGTGTGGCTTTGTTGGGCACTCTGTTTAGAAAACAATAAAATGCCTGCTTTCAGGTAACCTCACAGGCGAGAAGAGCGACCGCCGCAGCCAGGACAAGCTCTCCCAGCACCAACAGCTACTGCTGCAACATCAGAGCCGGTCTCTGAGCCACGCCTCCCTGGACAAGTACAGTCACTCGCAGCAGCGGTCCTCGGCGCAGGCCAGCGCCGAGACAAAGGCCAAGCACCATTATACGGACGAACATAAGCTCACTGACTTTTTAAGGTAACCAAGTCAAAATTCAAAATCATTTATTCGGTTTAGGCTATAAATAGCTCTTATGAATATCACTATGCCATCGGTTCGTAAGTATACTCTGGGCGGTGACCTTGTACTGAGAAGAACCGTCAAGAAACTTACCAAGGACATTTCTTTTTTCTCCCTTACAGCATCAAAATGTTGGAAAATACCCTATCATAAAAGGACACTTTCCATCTATACTAATATTTTAAAGAGAAAACCTTTGTATTTCTGTATGTATGTATGTTTGCAACGAATAAACTCAAAACTACTGGACCGATTTAAAAAAATCATTCACCATTAGAATGCGCATTAGCGTAGAGTAAAATAGGCTATATTAAAAAAAAGATTAAAAAAAATAATACTAAAAACGACTATTTAATTTTCCAATACAAAATGATTCGTTTGTTTTGTTGTCATGGAAACCATTTATATATATTGAATATGTTCCGATATACACTGCGAGCACTGTCCAGTGCTCTTACTGGTGAGTTTGTTCCGTTATGGACTGACAGTATACTGCCGCAGTATCCTAGGGGGAAACATATGACGTCATAAATCGTCGCCATTTTTGTACTGTTAGCTGGCATTTTCGAGGCAAGGTGCTCTCAGTGCTTTGATCACGTGATCAACAGCGTCCAATAATGACAAGGATGACAGCATGGATGACAGTATACTGGACTGCGTTCCGTTTTAAACAGTAACCAGTATTGCTAACTATAAAGGAACGGCTTTGCAGTATACTAAATTGACGTCACACCTTACAGTGCTCGCAGTGCATATCGGAACATATCTATATTACCCATGAACTCAATGATGGAAACTGTCAAAGCGGTACAAAGTCCGTCGGGTCAGCTAGTTACAAATAAAAACACAAAATATAAAGGACAAAAAACAAAATTATAAAGAAAAAGTCAAAAAGCTAGAAACCACAGCATTTGTGGTTTTAATAGAATTATAACCGCCTCTGTGGTCTAGTGGTTAAGACCACAGTTTTTGCGTTAGTCGCAGAATGTTCAATTTGCAAAATGTCAAGTGGTAGCAAAATGTCAAAGTCTCAAAATGTCCAAGTTGCAAAAATGTCCAAGTCGCAAAATGTCCAAGTCGCAAAATGTCCAAGTTGCAAATATCCAA
>OY720035.1:11802351-11827260 GCA_963082485.1 Eudonia mercurella | reverse complement strand
ACGACTGTTACAATGAACTACAACACAACTTTTTTAAAGTATAAAATTAAACTTTTATTTAGTGAAAAAACTATTCAAGCATGCGTAACAACCAAACACATTATTATACGCAGTGTTCATTATATCACTCCGCCGGGCGTGGTGATTATGGCAATTATTCCGCAAACGAAATATAATTGCTTGATAACAATAGTTTTTAATTTCAAAGTGGCATTGTTCGGAAATAATGTATAGTTTTGAATTCACCATGTGTAGCGTTCGGCCTTCACCACCCATAAGCGCCTTTATTATTTTCATTTCTAGTGTTACGTTTTGTTCTTTTTAATTTATTTTATATCTTGTTGTTGCACTCTTATTGTTATACTTACTTAATAGTGTCACCGGAAAGAGCTAGTACGTTAAGTACGGGTTTTTCCAGATTAATTAGTAGCTGCACATATTTACTAAGTATCATTATCATCATCTCAGCCAAAAGACGCTGGACCACTGCTGGACAAAGCCCCCCCCCCCCCCCCCCCTCCTCAGGATGTCCACTAGATAGAGACTTACCCTCTTACTACAAAACAGTGTTAAAAGGGTGGGCCGTCCGTAAGTGACAAGTGTCAATAGTGTCATATTTTATTTAATATGTCTTCATCCTTATTTATTTGATGCCGCGCGGCCATACTAATTTTGTATGGGGAATTAATTTGAAAAATAATAATTTAAAAAACCGCTCTGTAAATCGAAAATTTGAGACGGACGATTTGTAGTTTAGACATTAGTGATTGTTTAGACAAAATCAGAGGTACAATAATTTAGATAAGCTATAAGATATCAACTAAACGCTGCCACTCGTTTTCATGATTTTTGCCCAACTTTAATGATATTGTAAAAATAAAAACTATAGTGTGTTATGAATTTATGGATCGGCCTAATTGTAAACACGTTCCCTTTGATACTAAATATATATTTTGTTTATTTAATACGATAGTATTTTCAACTATATCAACTTAACCGTGACTGCATTTTTGGCTTTTTTTGGTCGGCGCACCCTTTAAACAATTACTAAATACGTGTTCAAAATATTGTCTCTGTCTAAAAGCATTAGCTACAAATTGACAGCATCTGTTTTAAGCATTGTATAACTGCGTCCATCGTTTTTATTAATTATTTATGATGTAATAATAAAAAAATAAAAAAATATTGTCTTTACAGTCAGCATCAACATGATCGATGCACACTAAACGATCAATAAAATCTTAACACTTAAGTTATCTAAGTATGCGAAGTTAGGCGTAACAAAATGAAGTTACTATAAATATTAATTGGATTATGTTATTTAATTTGCAGTTCAAACAATATGGACGAGATAGAGAGTCGCAAGATAGTGAGCGGCAACTAGCCTCCGGACGCGCGCGTCGCCACCTAGCGGCGAAGTGTGTACATTAACTTCACTACCCACACTGTCTATGCTCGGATGATAACTCTCATACTTTTTGGCATATTGTTGGTCCTTTGTTGTGCAGTCAGCGTTATCAGAGCGTTTAAACCTACTTAAATTTCTGAACATTGACAAAAATCATCCTTATTACAAGACGGTAAAGTGTACTATCAATTTGTTATCAGACGAGTGTACATGATTGTCAATGACATAAGGTTGATTCTCGTCAAATGTCTATTTATTTTGGTAGGTTTGAAGGCTCAGATCACTTTGACGCTGTCTGTACTATTGTATTCTGGTCGCGGTAAAATTATTATAATTTTATTTCGTTTAATATTTATTCGGCTACTAGCTTTATTTGCGATGCTTCTGTTTTAGACATATTCTTACTTGATATTTTTTTTCCAAACGATCTCGAATATGAAACTGAATCTATTTAAATGAATTGTAATTGACACTTATTTGAAAAGCATTTGCATTTGAAAATAAAGCATAGTGTTCTTATTTATACGCATTCTGTACATAATTTGGAGGCGATGGAATTGATTTGTAGAACTTAGTGCTTTGAGTGTCAAAGCACGAAGTTCTAAATTCTAATAAAAGTAATAAAGGTCGATTGTGTGTAAAATCTTTTTACAACCTAGGGTAATTATTTTTATTTTTTCATTTATTACTTACATTTGTTACTTATTGATTTGAGCAAAAGTTTAATACGTGAAATATAAAAAAATGTTAGAGCAGCTTTTACCGATTTTGTGGTAATTACAAATACTGCTGCTACTTAACATAGTATATGTTATCAAAGGTCTGATTTGATATGTTTAATTGCTTTATTTCTTGTTGCTATTTTGTTGTCTTTTCGTTGCTTTTATTACTCCCAAAACTATTTTGTCTGCCATTCACTGTTACAGTACATAAGGGTGTAGTATGTTATTTTTATTGCTTTTGATGTTATGGATCTTATAGGATAAGATTTTTTGGTTATCATTTAAGTATATAATTTTTTTTTTGTATTAGTTATAATATGTGTAATCTGAGTGTTATAAGTGCATTATTTACACTGTGATAGAGGTGTAACAGTAGTTCTGAGCGAAGTCTTGACACGAATGTAGTATAAGAGGAAAGAATAACTAAATTATTATGTATTTTAGGGTTGCGTTATATATATTTTTTATACCGCATTGTCGGTAAATGAAACATCGGTCATTTGAAATGTAACTGATGTATTGGATGGCTATAGCAGCGCAATAGCGTTAAGCTTTGTATTTTTTAAAATTTAAATTGTTTATTTAAGTTTTTGACACAGAATAGTTATCTATAGCTATCGAGGTTAGGTCGAGGCAAAATTAAATTCAATATACACGAATAGTCCTTATCAATGTCAACACATAAATTGTATGATTTTATGATATATTTGGACATCGAATGTGAAGGCCGATGATGCGGTTTTAATAAAATCAGGTTGAAATCGAATTTATTTGACAAAGTTACAGGGTGTTTCAGTTATAAAGTATTTGGCCATTGTAATAGCTGGTTTTTCCGTGAACAGTTCGGCCTCATATTGCAATATGTTCTTATTCTCCCGTAGAAGCACACTGTAGAACAATGTAGAATTAATTCGATTTCAACCCGTGAGGTGATTTAAATTTATTTCGCCATTTTGTATTGTAGTTTCGTAATTAATTGTTTATAATCCGATAACATGCAGCACCTTAAAAGTGATTCGTTATACTCCTCCCTGTTGTCATAAAATTATAATACGACATGATAATGTGGTATGAAAAACTTATAATTTAATATACATATAATTTTTTTTATGTGTGTGATTACTGTTTAAGTATTCGTTTCGTCTCGGTTCAAATGAAGGCAACCGCGGTATATGTGTGTGCGCGCGTTTTGTGAAGTTCGATCGCCATGTCTTGTCTCGTGTACGATGGGTGGTTAGTATCTTATTGAAGACTGCAATTTTCACGTCGTTTTAGCTAATGTTGCCTGTGAATGTATCTAATTAGGGCTAGTGAGTTGTGGCGGTTTGGGGGTACTGCATATTGAGATTTTAATTAAACACTTTTTACTGTATTTCTTTTTTATAAATATTTATGTAAGTATAGACTTTTTTATGACGTTGAGTTGATATAAATCAAATATATTCGGAATACACGTCTCAATATGCAGTATGGATTATGTACGGTAAGGCGAGTTAAGTTTGATTACTATTGTGTATATAGCTTTATTTATTTTAATTATTTATTTAATTATAACGGTTGTAATCTTTGTGCAGATATTCCTGACTTTTGATATATATTTCAGTATTATTTAATTTTTATATCAAGAAAAATGTTTAAATACTTTTACAAAAAATGAAAATATTGTTGTAAGTCGGAAAAAATGCCTTTAAATTATAGACTTTAATTTTGGACGCTGTTACGAAAACAATTAAAGCTATATACACAACAATATTACAGTCACGAGCAGAAATATATTATAGCATCAGACTAATCAGCAAAGGTGTATTTGACAAGCACTTTTAGAACTATTAACATCAGCGTACCAAACAAATAAATTGTAGCAATTTTATTGGAAACATTTCTTCAACACTTTCTGTATTAACCAGAAAGAAAATCCTTTCAACATATGTTTTTGGCGCGAATAGAAAGCGTCAAAGTCATCAGAAATGTTTGCTTTACTTACAAAGAAAAACATGCGCGCAAATTTAAGGCTCCGTGGTTAATATATTACTCTCGTGACTGTAAATTGAAAAAAAAAACACAAGTTGCTACTTCCAAAACATCACTTGTTTGTGAAATAATAAACTATCTACATAAGTTTGTTAGTGCAATAATTAGGCAAAGCCTACTTTATAAGATTAAAATTTTGTATCCTAGTACTAGAATTCTAAATTATTATGTAAAATTTTTCTATAACACATCGGCATCGAGTGGATGTCCAAGGTTGTATTTATATATTAAGTACCTATTTCCTGCCCCTATCTCTTGTTTATTTACTGAATTGTTGTATTTTCCTGTTACTTTTTTATGTTAGTAATTAGTTTTCGTTAAGTAGGCATGTGCAGCTTTCTGTTGTAGTGCATTGTGGAATACGTTCTTTGGAAGTATTTGATTTGTTCCTGACTGGACGTAGTTGTCGGAGATATCGTGATGAGTCCGCAGCGTTGGTAATACTGTAAATGTATGATAATACTAATCAAATATATAACGAGGCTATTAAGTTTTTGTCGACAACTAACAAATCTAACAATGCATTTAGTACTGAGTCGACATTACGGCCAACAACTTCTCGATAAAGTATTATATAACTTCAAAAGAATCTCTCTATATAAGATTAAGCTTTCTAGTCAAAAAATGGATTTCGTATTTCTTCCACGGACCGGTAATTTGGATTTCGTGAAAATAAGTTTTAAAAATTTCTGGTGTTAAAGTATTAACAAATTTAAATATCTCTAAATATATTTAAAAAAAACGTACACACGTCTGCGCACCAGACTACCAAAATCTGTCAAATATCCACCATAGACTTTGAACTTTATGGATATGGCATATGGTTGAATATCTATTGCATTAATTTGACAGTTTTGGATGGGTTCATGTGCACTCTGTACAAAGAGTATTGCCTGCGGGAGTGATCTCAACGACTTGTTGGTATTATTTTTAATGATCGAGTTCTATAATAAAGTTTAAACAGTGACAACCAACACAAGTTGCCATCACAGTAATGTTAGTAGCTTTGTGTTTCGACAGATGGAGATAATTTTGCAGTACTTCAGTAGTTGAGGATTCCGGGTGAATTGAGTTTCTACCCTCGTGACATAACATCAAGTGCTTCCCTATTGAAACAAAACATGTTTAGGACTACTAACGATAATTACAGTGAGCATAAAGCAAATTTTCGCAAACATCATTTTGAAATGCACAAATTATGGAAAGAGGCCAGTTTAGGATTTTGAAGTCTTTCCGCACAACTTTTGTGATGGGACTATGTCGAATTTTGGTTGCGTGTATGTTTCAGATTAGCTTGACCGCCTTAAAACCAGACACAATAGAAATTAAATTGTCGCCCCGCACATGTGCGAGGTCCGGCATTGAATGGGTTAATCGGTTATAGCTAGGTTTTGCGAACTACGCACAATATTGCAATGTTGGAAGTGTCTTTCCGTTAAGTACACCAATAGGCTACCAAGGCTTATAAGTTATATTATAACCCAACCTGTCTTGTCATCACAAACATTTATTATAATTTATTTTTAATGTCATAAAATTTATGTAAACAAAACTTTTAAAAGTATTTTGTGTCGTTTGCTATAAAAACGTTATAATTAAAAATTGACGCCAGTGTTTAATACATTAAAATAGAAATGGATAATTTTGTGTTGTAACTTATAAAAACATATTTGGCATCGGGTTCCTGTGATACATGTGTATATTCCATATATTTCTTTACAACTTTTTATTGAAAACTAAATCTCTGTATTTATTATTAACATTGAATTTGATTTTTGTGTAATTTTAAGTAAATTGGATTTTAGGTCCTGTGTAATACGGTGAATGAAATGAATTTGGCCTTGCCATGTAATTTGTTTACCGATATCATTTTATCCTTATCATGTAAAAGTGGTATTATAGTGGATCGAGAAATGCTTAGAAATAAATAATATGGATCAGCTTGGTTGTTTTCTTATTCAAGTATTCAATTATAATAAGATAAAGAAAACCATTTATATATGAACACAAACTTGTAACTTGAAACATTAATTACTTGATATTTAATTACGATCTGGTTTAAAAAGGTAAATACTGATACTGATGATTAGAACGATTGCCATGTGGACGAATGCTTTTAAAGGGTGGCAAATAACTATCAATATTTTAAATATTGTAAAAAAGTAAAGTAAATCCCATAATTAATAAAAAATAGCAAACTAAATAGGAAATTAAAATGTATGGTCCAAGAAGAAACTACAATAACGTAAGTTTATTCACCAATATTTTATTGTTTTAAATAATCTATACAAATAGTAAGAAAACATTACATTTCATGAATATTCCCTTATATATGAAACACATTTAATGAAAAGCACCTTTACCTACATCTCAATATAAAAAACATCACAAGTATCTCAATCTGAATTGACTATTTTAACACACACATTTTACTCATTAAATATAGTGGAATGACTGAATAAAAATACAATATAACAATTGATTTGTACTACAAACAAATAAAATTGATATGGAATTGTGAAAGCTTAAAGTAAGTATTTTGTTACTCTTTCATTTCGATGTTATTAAACCAAAATTTGCTATGAATTTGCAAGTTAACCAAACTTTCCTAAAGACAATTGCTAGCTACAGGCACTGAATTTGACTACTTCAAAAGTGATCAAAGCGCAGCTGCTTGTCAGAAATTGTCAGAAAAAGTATTTTGCAATATATGAAAATATACACACAGCAGATATTAGTTTTACATAGACGAAATGATTTAATTTGCCTAAAACATTCGTGTTGTTTCTGAATTACACCACAACTAGAATACATGGGATATTCTTAATCGGATTCCATTTTAGGAACTGTGTAAGTACACACCTACCTTTAATATTACATTTTTATCATGCTGTAGAAATAAACTATAGTTTCCATCGTAGCGGACTCGTCGTCCCCCTGCGTTGTTCCCCTGGGGGGACCACGAGGAAATCGCATTCGCTTGTTGTCCCCCCGATTCACTCTTGACCATAAATACCTACTTGTAAGGCAAGTACTAGTATGTAATTGGCTACTTGCCGTAAGTTGAAACGATTAAAACCTCATTATGTATTTTATGTTTTTAATTGTCATCTGTCATTATTGAATATATTATTGAAAATAATGGTAACAATAAGTGATACATTAATTAAAATTATGGAAGAAGTCAAGTTAATTCAGCGTAAAAATGGTTCAGTATTATTATTTGGTGGACATCAGTATTACCGGCATAAAGTCTACAAAAATGAAACGGTGAATTGGACGTGTTGCAACAAGACTAGGAAAAAATGTGCTGGGTCTTTAACCGTAAAGGTAAGCAACTGCTCAAAAGACTTCTGGCGTTATGAGATCAAACCCATGAAGTATTGTATACCCCCGACGACAAAAATAGAGGGGTGTTTGTGTATCTGTCGATGTGTCGATCTGTTTATCTGTAAACAAATGAACGTCGGAAAAACAAGTGAGCGTCTGGAGAACAAGTGAACATCGAGAAAACAAACAAAACGTCTGAAAAGGGTTATTTCACGATTATTTATTGAAAAAACAGGCGATTCTCGACCTTACTGACATTTTTGGAAATCCTGAATTTTATGCTCCACCACAAAACAAGAAAATTACTTGAAACGCGCTAAATTTAAAAATCAATAAGGTCAATAATCGCATGACCCTGTTTTTTCAATAAATAATCGTGAAATAACCCTTTTCAGACGTATTGTTTGTTTTCTCGATGTTCACTTGTTCTCCAGACGCTCACTTGTTTTTCCGACGTTCATTTGTTTATCCAACATCCACATTTCCCTGCTAGGAGGAATGTGGCAATAGCTTACGTTACCAAAATGGTTTTTAAATTATAATTTACTTATTTATTTTTTGATCATGGAATAATAAAAATATCTTACAGGGAGACAAAGTTGTGCAGACGGTCGAACACAGAACACCACTAGAAACGGAATGTAATGCCGATTATCCAAAAAATGAGCTGGCAATAAAATTATGTATAACATGAGAAATGAAGCATCGACATCAGTGGAACCGATGCCTAAAATCTATGACAAACATATTACTCCATTCAAAAAGAAAAAACTAGAAACGAAAACACCCAAATTTGAAAATGTCAAGTGTTGTTTGTACAAATGTAGAAATAATGCAATGCAGGTCAGCAAGACTGTTTTCAAATGTTTAATACACTAACAATAATCAATATTATGATTCTGGTTTCATTATAAATGTAGTCAGCAACAAGCATTGTTCGAAATTGCAGTGGTACTTCAATCTCGCATAAACATTTGAAAACAGTCTTGCTGAATCAATGTGTTTACCTACTACCGAATTTTTTTGCAGACTCAACCTTCAAAAGTACGCCTCGTCCATTCTATCAGTTATTTTCCATTCACGGAGATATTGTAAGCACATCTGAGACTTGTCATGTCGCTGTCGTTCCAATTTTTTATGCTTTAATGAGCGACAAAAAAGAGAGTTCATATCATGCAATATTTGACATATTTAATACAAAATATAAGGCATGGAAACCAAAATAAATTCATATTGATTTCGAATTATGCTTTAAAAGATATTTTTCCTGATTTAATTTTTAATAAGTGTTATTTGCCTTTGTCCAGCAGTGGACGTCCCTTTGGCTGAGGTGAAGTGTTATTACCATTACAACAAATGCATTTGGAAAAAATCGAAATCACTCGGAATTAAAGCAAAAATTTACATTCGCATAGTCGGTTTATGCGCGGTTTTACCGTTTCTACCGTTGGATAAGGTCCCTGAAAGATGGAATTATATTGAGCTGCGTTGTAAAAATTATCTTGGCTTCGTCTTCCGATATTTATTATTGACCATGTAGTAGCCCCGCTACGCTTGAACTTACCCGCACATAGTGTTTTAGAGTTATTGTAGGTAACAAAAAAAAAACTTTTCCATAGATAACTACAGCAACCCTATACTTTCAGTTCCCGCCAATGAAACGTCATTATTGTCCGTGCGCGCGCGACACTCGCACGTAGTGAAAAAATAATTTGATTCTTTAGTGAAATCTTGCTCATTATGCCGAAACGAAATGCTGAGGAATCTAAAGAAGATAAGTGGGTGCGTAAAATGCAAAAATATGAGAAAAAGTTGGCACGGAAAAAACGTTTTCAAGTGATTTACTCAAGCGACGAGGATGTTGATGTCGAACCTCAAGGTTGGTACAAAAATTATCTACCCTCGTCGTGTATTTTACAGTGAATTCTAATACGTCATTGCCCCTCAGAGTCAATACGTGATATTGACCAGTAGCACTTTTATGAGTTAATACGAGATATTAACCACTTTTTTACTTTTCTCTCGCAGATATCCAAGAGAGTTGCACGCCGATTTTACCGGACGATGACAAAGTTTCTGTCCAGCCAGAGCTAATACAACCCGAATCCCAAGTGGAATCGATGACTCAAGACCGCCCGGGGGAGGTCGTTGACACTGCCCCCGATGATGAAGCCGTTCAATCGACTGAGGTGGTCGATCCTGACCTTCTGCAAGCTTTAGGAGACTTCGAAGAAGACGCCGCAGAGTGGGGTGAAAATATTAACGAGAACTTGGCTAAACGATGGGAACCTATTCTAAAGGAAGGCTTAAAACAAGAGATTAAGATTGACCTGAAGAAAAAATATCAGATACCTAAAAACTGTGCTTTAATGAAGTCTCCGGCACTAAATCCCGAGATAGCGGCTATACTCAACGACTCAGCAAAAAGCAGAGATTCTAGAATACATAAAAAGCAAGAGCAGTTAGGATGTGCAATGGCTATTTTAGGCAAGACTATGTCAGGTATTCTTACCAAATCTATTGATACAACTGAGACGCTTCGGTTGCTGAGCGATGCTGCCAAACTTTTTGCTGAATCTCACTACAGTGAAACAGAAACAAGACGATCGCTCGTAGTACCAATGATGGATAAAAATTTTATCGAACCGTTCAAAGACCGGAAACGAGACAAATACTTGTTTGGTGATAAATTGGGTGATTTCGTTAAATCATCTAGAGGAATTAGGAAGACAGGACAGCTGCTTCAAACAACATCGACTCCCGTTAATAACAATTTAAACTGGAGGACCCCACCGTCTCGCCCACAACCACGCGGGCCGCGTTCGCAGGCGAGCCGAGCTGCAGCCGGTGGGGCGAGACATCAGTTGCTACCACCTCCAGCTGCGTACCGACACCGAGCACCAGCGCCGCCGCCGCCGCCGCCACCTCCGCCACCACCAATGCGGCGCGCACAGCCTACAGCATTCTCGCGCCGAGCGGCGACAAGGCCGCCACCACCGCAAGCCAGACGTTGACAGACGAGGTACATGCAGGCCGCTTAAAATATTTTCTTAATTCTTGGAGGTCGATTACAGATGATAACAGTGTTCTAGACATAATCAGAGGCTATAAAATACCTTTTTTTGAATTACCAAAACAGTTACCTGGTACCCATCCTAAATTATCTTTGCCTAGTGAGGATATTAGCTATTTAGAATCTGAAATCAAAAGATTACTTAAAATATGTGCAATTCGTAGATGTGAACCAGTCGCTGATCAGTTTGTCTCCAGTATTTTCTTAGTACCAAAGAGTAATGGCGAAAAAAGATTCATATTAAACCTTAAAAACTCAATACTTATGTTAACACTAATCATTTCAAGATGGAGGACATTAGGACTGCAATCAGATTAATTACTCCTGACTGTTACATGGTTAATTTGGACCTTAAAGAAGCATATTTTTTAGTGCCTATAAAAGAGCATACCAAGTATTTGAGGTTCTATTTTAAAGATATTTTATATGAATTTACGGCTTTGCCGTTTGGTCTTTGTTCAGCTCCTTTCGTATTTACGAAGTTAATGAAACCGGTCGCTGCATACCTACGGTCACGTGGCTTTAAATCTGTTCACTATTTAGATGACAGCCTCCATCTTGAAAATGACTATGAAAGCTGTATATCAAACCTTAATGAGATTATAACGTGCCTAACCAATCTAGGATTTGTCATTAATTATGAAAAAAGTTGTTTAATTCCTAGTTAGGTCTGTAAATTTTTAGGGTTTATTTTAAATTCACACAATATGTCATTGGAATTGCCAGATAAAAAGAGAAAATATATTTTAGCACAAACAGAACACATTTTAAACAGTCATAGATTGACTATTCGGAGCTTTGCTCGTTATTTAGGTATTCTTTCTGCAGCCTGCCCCGCTGTTGCGTATGGCTGGTTGCATACGAAAAGTCTCGAAAGAGCTAAATATTTGGCTTTGTTGTTGCATAAAAATGATTATGACAAGTCAATGACAGTTCCATGTAATATACGTGATGACTTGATATGGTGGAAAAATAATATTCTAACTACTAGTAATAAAATTAAAAATAATGATTTTGTACTAGAAATATTTACAGATGCTTCTAATGTTGGTTGGGGCGCTGCTTGTAATAATGAAAGAATTGGGGGCTCTTGGAGCGATAGTGAACGAGAACGTCACATAAATTATTTGGAACTGTTAGCTGTCTATTTCGGCCTAAAATCGTTTGCTAATAAATACTCTAACTGTGAAATTCTTCTACGTGTAGACAACACTACTGCTGTAGCATATGTTAATAGAATGGGTGGAGTGCAATATCCGCACCTTAATGATATTGCACGTAAGATATGGCTATGGTGTCAACAAAGAAACATTTTCATTTTTGCCTCCTACATTAAGTCGATCGAAAACACAGAGGCTGATTTTGGTTCCCGAAATATAGACACCGAATGGGAGCTGAACGCTTCCGCATTTAATAAAATAACGTCAAAGCTCGGAGAGCCCGACATCGACCTTTTTGCATCAAGGGTTAATGCGAAATGCAAGAAATACATTTCTTGGAAAAGAGATCCATATGCATACAATATTGATGCCTTCACGATGAAGTGGGATTCCTTATTTTTTTATGCGTTTCCGCCTTTTGCGCTGATCATTAAGGTCGTGCAAAAAATAATAATAAATGATGGTGCTACCGGGATTCTGGTGGTCCCTTACTGGCCATCACAACCCTGGTTCCCAGTTTTCAAATCCTTATCTGTAGGTGAAATAATCATATTTCCACCGGATAAGACGTTACTTTCTTCTAATTTCAGAGAGGCCCACCCGCTGCACCGACAACTTTCCCTGGCAGCGAGCGTATTATCCGGGAAGCGTTCAGCAGGCGACAAGTCCCTCAATCAGCACTGAACGTGATGCTTTCGTCCTTATCTAAAAACACAAAGTCCCAATACACGTCGAGCTTTAAACTGTGGTGGGAGTATTGCGTAACAAGGGGTACTGACCCTTTAACTATTCAGGTTTATGACGTCTTAGACTTTTTATCTAATTGTTTAGAAAATGGTTCATCATATGGTACCTTAAATAACCATCGTTCGGCTTTGTCCCTTATTTCCGGAAATAGTGTAGGTCAAGATGAACGGATCAAAAGATTTTTCAAAGGAGTGTTTAGGATCAAACCATGTTTCCCCAAGTACAATACGATATGGGATCCTAGTATTGTACTTAATTATTTATCTAATTTGTACCCAAATAGTTCATTATCTTTAGAAGTTTTAACGAAAAAATTAGTTTTGCTTTTGGCATTAGCTACCGGTCAAAGATCACAGACCTTGTCCATGATAAAATTTCCTAATATAAGTATTAGAGATGACAGAATTATAATTACAATAACAGACTTGATTAAAACTTCTGCAATAGGCCGATCGCAGCCTATACTCGATTTACCTTTTTTTAGACAACGCTCCTGTGTCTGTCCTGCAGAGGCTTTAAAAGTTTATATGGATCTTTCTTCGTCAGTAAGACCCCCTAATGAGAATAGTTTGATTTTAACCACTAAACGACCTTATCGTGTAGCTTCATCTCAATCCATAGGGCGTTGGATAAAACAAACGCTCGCAGACAGCGGCATTGATACTAGTGTATTTAGTGCACATAGCACCAGGCACGCATCTACCTCAGCTGCTCAACTGGCTGGAATTAGTATCGACAGTATTCGAAAAACCGCTGGTTGGACAGGCCAATCAGCAGTATTTGCAAATTTTTATAAGAGGCCCATTACTGATCCTAATTCCAATTTTGTTAACGCTTTATTTAATCAATAAATGTTAAGCTTTATGTAAGAAGCTACGATAGACTAAGTGTTGATCATTTAATAAACTATTTCATGGTTATTAAATTTGTCTTATTGATATATTAATTAAAAACAACATTGATATCCTCTAAACATCTACATGGTCAATAATAAATATCGGAAGACGAAGCCAAGATAATTCAATGATCAAACGAACTTACCTGAAGTGAAGTTCGATCTTAATTATCTTGGCTTCGTCGAAGATATTTAAGTCCCGCCCACCCACGTTGTTAAATACCCTTTGTTTCAATGTTGTTTACTCTAAACTAAATGACGTTTCATTGGCGGGAACTGAAAGTATAGGGTTGCTGTAGTTATCTATGGAAAAGTTTTTTTTTTGTTACCTACAATAACTCTAAAACACTATGTGCGGGTAAGTTCAAGCGTAGCGGGGCTACTACATGGTCAATAATAAATATCTTCGACGAAGCCAAGATAATTAAGATCGAACTTCACTTCAGGTAAGTTCGTTTGATCATTGAATAAAGATAATGAAAAATTAAAAATGTTTATGAAATACATGAAAAAAACATGGCTGAGAAACGATAGTTACATTAAGGAATGGTGTGTGACTAAAGAAAGACACAGGACAAGTAACATAATGGAAAATTGGCATTCGGTACTAAATAAGGCCGTCAACAAAAACTATGTTACTATTACTAAATTGTCAAACGAATTAAAAAACAATGAATGGGTCTTTAAATAAAAACTGGGACTCGAAAAGCCGCGAAGGAAAATGGAAAAGAAAAAGATCATGAATTGGTGGATTTACAAATGCAACTCATACATAATGAGATCACAGTAGGACATTTTCTTGAAACAGTACGAAAAATATCTCTGCCTTTGTAATTTTTTTAAATAAATATATTCAAATGACTTGAGTTTAGCCAATTACATACTATACGCCTTACAAGTATTTATGGTCAAGAGTGAATCGGGGGGACAACAAACGAATGCGTTTTCCTCGTGGTCCCCCCAGAAGAACAACGCAGGGGGACGACGAGTCCGCAGTGGTTTCGATAGGTAGACTTACTGTAGCAAAGTTTACACTTAACATCCAATTTTTTAACAAATAAAAATATAAACATAAAACACTTCTAATATTATAAATGCGAAAGTGTTTGTTTTTTTACATCTGTTTCCCTAACTTTTTCATTGGCTAAATGCTTGCGCAAAGCCATAAAAAAAGTGTTTGTCTGTGCTTGGCTCACGTCAAAACGTAGATTGACGTGATATTCTTGCACAGAGTAAGTTTGAGGGCGGGCATGAGAGTGCCTAGTGCTGGATTATTTAATTATTGGATCGAGTTAAACTTAACAACAATTTTTGTAAGATCAACGCAATGCCACCTAGCGATAGACTCGTGAAACCAACATGTCGCTATAGGTCGCTATAACTTCGATCCTATACAAAGTGCTGTTAACTTTAATTCTATCGAATAGAGGAAAAACTAGCATTACGCTCACAGGACACCTTGCTTCAAACAGAAAGTCTAGTTTACTCATAACACATCCGTCAACCAGCTTCTGATCCCCTTAGTAATCTCTTTATCGGAAAACTGAAATCACAAACAGCGCGTACGTTTTTTTGGTTCCAAAGTGATAGGCAGGTATATAGTTTGTTGGTTCACAGCAATACGCCGCTCTACAAGTTACATCATAAACCCTGTATCAACCGCAATTCATCAAGTACATATTCGATTCGAACAATAGTCAGCAAAGTATCGATGTGCGGAGACTGGTATGAGCGATCTATGAGATAAGACAAATACAATAAGTACGTACGACTATATAGAAAACATCTTAGGGAAAATTAAGTAAGGCTTAGGCTTATATTGGTTTAGGGACACTTGCATCAAATTCTTAACTATTTTAAATTGTTATTTTACATTAACAATTTTATTTATTTTATATCTAAACTGAAATAGCAAGAGCGTTCGCCCGGATTGCTATAGGTCGTGGGTTCGGTTCCCACCTGAACGAAGTGCTATTTTCAGTTGGTAAAAAAACGATTACTTAAAAACTTTACTAAGAGAGAATACTTTATAAAAAACATTTAAACTTATAACTTTAGTTCTTTTCATAATTAAAAAAAATAGAGACAGAATAGGTCTCTACGAATTCAATACCATTTATAACTGTTATGCTTTGCTTGATAACAATAAGGTTTGAGCTTGATATAAAATAATTTTGAGCATAATATTATGTTTTAAGCTTAATGTAGATAAAGGTTTCAATGCGAGTGACCCTATTGACTATCAATAATCTAAAGTGCAACACATCAATATAAAACACGTAAGTGGTACAAGTTCGATGTGTGAAGTAGGGTGCGTTTCTTTTCGAAGTACGTTTTGTATTCTTAAGCCCAAAAACTGGCGAGGTAATAGACAAGATACACAAAGACACATATTTTAAGTAAAATTATGTCTAGAAAGATATATTCTTAGGATTGTGTCTATCACAATTTAATAGATTATGTTATATCACTAGCACTCAATCGTCAAATAAATCGAGCGAAAGCTATGCACCGATCAGTAAACACAATCCTAAATGGCAGTTATTCTTTTGAAACATTTATTTATATAAAATTTAAAACGTTGAAAGCCTCTTTTTAAATTGTTTCAAAATGCTCGTACATCGCCTTTTTTCAAGTATTACAAGATGAATGACAGATTATTTATTATTTATTTTAAGCAGTTGCGAGAATTCGGAAACTAATACATGAGCTTAAAATGAGTAACTACATCGATGTTCACTTATCAATCTGAATATTTGAACTAGGAAAACAGAGTGGACAATATCTTGAAAATATTCGGTGGTACATAAAGACACTGCCCGCGCTTTAAGCGAGAGCAAAGGCCTACATTGTAGTAACTCAAAAAAGTTCTATTAAAGGTATTGTCAGACTTTTTTCAACAAATGGTTTTTATTCTGAAAATCGCCTTTAGCGGTAGGCTCGGCATCGTAGGTCCAGTAGCATTGTTTTTCTATATTGTGTCTAAACTGTACCGACTGGCGGTTTACCTATTGACTGCCATAGTCGACTATAACCGACAAGCGATTGCATGCTCCGTACGCCATCGACGGTAATGGTCGAGAACACAAAATCAAGATATTTGGAAATGTTTAGTCCTTGTAACTAATTATATTTTCAATATATTTAAAATTATATTTAAATATAATTGGAAATCTTTGCAAGTTGCAAGTATTTATTCTGAATTGAATGCGGCCACGGCGACGCATACGACTGTGGCGGGCAAATGGTTAATCTATCTTGTCAAGGCGACCTATTAGCATCAAGTAGCATTATTTTCCTATTGTAGCTCAACTGCCGACTGTAAGTACGACAGAGGCTACTCATCAGGCTCTATGGGCTCTGGTGTGAACACGTAGACGGAGTCGTCGAGCCAGTAGTACGCCTGCGCGAAGTCCCCCTCGCAGAGGTACGGCGCGCGCGCCCACGCCCGCAGCCGGTAGCCCGCGCCCGCCATGAACGCCACGAACGAACCCACCTGTTCTTCAAAGCTGGCGCCGGCGATCGGTAATCGTTCTTCAGGCTTGTGGTCTAGGGTTACTGCGGGATATATTTAACTCTATATTTAACATAGTTTTATGGAGATTTGCATTTTAGCTAGATTTGCTATAAACGTCCATTTTACGAATACAACGGGGGTCAACGGCTCAAGTTGTCTTAATCTAGTGGATAAGCAGCATCTTGAGGCTAACCGTAGACTGGATGTGGTATTAAGGAATTAAGATCTTGTTACTCTCCCACGACACCGTCAACTCAAGCTGAGGGCCTTTCGAGTCTTCCGTTCTCCTCATCCGACTCACCTAACAAATCCAGTAACGCTATAAAGGCTACAAGACAAGCTACTTTTACCCTAAAAATAAATAAACGGGGATGTGTGGGGACAGTGGCGACCTAGAAGGATGTTTCTTGACCAAATTGAGAACATTTTAAAATAAATGGCAAGAAGTGATCTCTGCCTAGGCTTTAAGGAGACAGGCGTTTAAAAATATGGTAATATGAAATAAGGTAACAAGGTAAGGTTCTACCTTTAACGTAAGGAGTGTAGGGGAGGCCGGAGGAACAGGGCTTAAATATACGCCGCTACCGGCGCAATGGCCTGCCGCAGCAGTCCTAGGCCAACTGCAGCGTTTCATCAGGCTCATCACGTAACCTATTTGAATGTATAGTACGGTAACAAGGTTTACCTTCAACGTAAGGCTTGTAG
Source organism: Eudonia mercurella (assembly GCA_963082485.1). Taxonomy (NCBI): domain Eukaryota; kingdom Metazoa; phylum Arthropoda; class Insecta; order Lepidoptera; family Crambidae; genus Eudonia; species Eudonia mercurella. The sequence continues at coordinate 11,809,672 of OY720035.1, read as the reverse complement.
GGGAGGACCAGGGCTAAAACGAGTACCCCGCCCGGGGCGATGGCTGTCTTGGCCTGCCGCAGCATGGTCCTGGGCCGGCTGCAGCGGTCCAGCAGGTTCATCATGCATACGCAGTCGAACTGACGCTCGCGCCACCACTCCTCTGTGTCCAGTAGCCTGGAATCAGAGTTCGTGTATCAAATATCATCATAGGCAACCAAATTATAATATCTGCGAACTCCTCTGTTCTTGAGATTTTTTCCAGAATCTAACTGGATGGCAATCCTGCCACCAAGCAGTATTGTTCTGCATTGCTGTGTTCCGGTTTGCTTTCAAACCCTTGTACTCTATCCAGCTTCCGTGATAATAGGGCATAGAGACAAAAACTGGAGCTTCAGGGCAACGCGAGCTTCAGGGCAACACGCGCGTGTTAATCTTGGCTTTGCAAGCGTCACAGGCTGCCGTGGCTGATTTATCTCAGGAGCTCATTAAGCTCGTTTGCCGATTCAGCTACATAAAAAATAAAAATATATCGTAAACAAAATGTACTCGTGTATATCCTTTACTGCTGAGTACCTTTCTTGTACTGGCTAGTAACTCTATCGCGTACAAGTATTCTTAGAGGCGCCAGAGCAGACGGCAAGACTTGCCGTCTCCCGCACCATCGCTTACCAGGGCGCCCGAGCCTTCAGAGATGCTCCTATCGTGCTGCAGCAGCTAGCTTCAAATATATCTTGAACAGTACTCACGTATATCCTTTACTGCCGAGTGCCTTCCTCATACTGGCTGATATCTCTGTCGCGTACAAGTTGCCGTACAAGCGCCCCAAGCGTCGGCTGACCTCGCCGTCTCCCGCGCCGACATCTACCAGGGCGCCAGAACCCTCAGGGATGCTTCGAGCGGGCTGCAGCAGCGAGCGCGCATGCTCTTCCGACAGCACGAACATGGAACCACGTCCCAGCCATCTGAAAGGTAAGAGGTACACATTTCAGTCGCATCTTCATACTGGTTTAAGGTTTTCAAACCAGTATATCAATGTCAGAGGTAAGATAGCCGGTACCTCAGTGGTTTAGAAATTCGGATGAAAAGATTTACAATTATATTTTCAACAACGTAGTAGGTAAGATCTTTTTCTATTAAGGTCTATAAAAGGAGTCTCTAAAGTAGGTATATGGCATCCACATGCTCGATCGAAAGTAAAAGTTAGTAGTAAACTCTTGCCATGCCAAATTCAACTCACAAATTGAGTTGAATTTTGAAAACTATAGTCTTTAATCACATTTTAATCAAATGTCTGGAGTAAACCTTAAAAAACACTACAATAGCTAACTTTATAAACTACAAGTAAGTACCTAACTACGTGAGCTAATGTTCAATTGATTGCAGAGCACACGCGATGAGTTATCGCTGCAATCATTTCATGCAACTATTAATTTTGTTATCTAAGTTAATTGTCGATACAACAAAGTTGGTAGACGTTTGAACCTTCTAATTTGCTGAAGGCAACTTCCTCGAAGGCTTTTGTAAGGCAGCCGCCACAGCTAGGCAACAATAGCGCAATTATCCACTACCGTTGGTCGTGTGGTGGTCGTGGAAGGTGTGCCGGGGCTGCAATTACCCGGGATAGCGCACAAAGCGACGCGGGCCGGGCCGGAGTCGAGCGCAGCAAATTGTGCGCCCGCGGCTCAAAACCCCCCCACATCTTCGACGCGCCCCGGGCCAACGAAAGTGGATAATGAGTAGTAAATCCAACTCTCATTAGCTGAGAGCGACGATCGATACGAATTCGTCTTTGCCGGGTAAAGGGATAATCGGCGCGAGAGCCGAGCTCTGTTATTAGCTGTGGTACCATACATCACGGTGCGGCCCCCGGCGTCCGCGCCGCAATTACTGAGCACAAACGGCGCACCCCGGACACAATGCTCTATTAGGATAGCGTAACGATGTCTTACGAACAATGTGGACGCAAATTTGGTGGTACACTCACAGAAATATCACGCGTTTTCAAGCTTAAAGCTTATAAACGAGAATTTATACGAGACGCTGCTTTAATGCCATTTTATGCCTTACAAATACTCCTTTTCATTAACGAGATCGAATGGCGAATAACATTCGGCTTAAGCACTTATAAGAGTGCAAGCCACATCTCAAATTTTCGGCTTTCATAGGAATTTTATATAAACATTCATAGGACGTTTAGAACCATAGCCCTTAAAAAAAATGGGTGGTACAGAACTTGGTGGGTCTTTAAGCCGTTGTTCGCGTACGGGTGTTCTTAAGCGGACGAATAATTTGTTTGTTTGTTGTCATGGAAACTGTCAAAGCGGTACGAAGTCCGCCGGTCAGCTAGTATTTTATAATTTATAAATTACTGAATCACTCGAGCGTCTTAAAATCTTACCAGATTCTCCGGGGAGTTTGAGTTTGGGGCAATAGTGAAACAAAGTTTTCTATTGTTTCTGCAACGTTGCTCAGTGACTGTTTTCCCTTACGGGAATAGAGTTTATAGTAGTTAATAGTAGTAGAAAAAACTCAGGGTCAATATAACTTATTATCTATCTATTTATCCGATGGGAAGCCCAGACTGAATTTGGCACCAAAGCAGTCGAGGATAAACCTATGTTTAGTCCTAAGAAATATAAAGTAAAATAATTGTTTACAGAGCTAATCTATACTGGACACTACTGCTATGAGGCTGAAATAGGTATGAGAGTGTGGTAGCTATTCAGACGGGTAAGTCTACTCATACTTTAGATGGAGGCGAGAAAATGGTCTTCTCATTTTAAATTCCCAGCAATACGATGTAAAGTTAAGAAAGTTGTAGAGCACACGCGACGTGCTATATCGTCCCAATCAGTCCGCTTTCCAAGCAGATTGTAGTGAAGCGTGCTCGATACTAGACAATACATCGTTTACGAATGGTCAGCACCGAGGTGGATGGGCCCATATTTTTTTATGGCTGTAAGGTTTCGCAGTATGTGTATCACACGTGTCATCAGGCGGGCGGATATCGTCGGGCGGCGTCGCGGCAGCTCGTTTGCGGCGGAGCCGATTGATTGCTTTATTGTCCCGTCCAGAGGCGAGACGCGCGATACATGATACATGAAGCAGCGCGCCCGCAGCTAATGAGCACCGGCACCGCGTAATTGTCACCGGCCGCGGCCTCAACTCCTGGGATTCCACCGCCGATTGAGTCACGGCAAAAACACAGGCGAATATGACGTCCCTCGTTACTCTGCTGTTGCACCCACCGACCGTTTGATTGATTTATTAACGCCATAACGCAGAATGAGCATTGTTGTCAAGCTCGTCTCGCCGAATGCTTAAAAGGGTCCACCTGGTATCAGTTAAGGAGTTCTCGGTAGTTTAAACGGAATATGTATGCATTAGGTCGGCGAAATTGTTCCAGAATGGAATATTAAATGCGAGCTGCAGTCGGAGGCGATAAAACCGTCTCAGCGGTATTTACGTCGCTTTTTACGCGTTTATTTCCCGTTTCGTAGCATTCCTGTATCGAGACTCGGGTGTACAAAGACAGGGATACACAAAACGGCTCAAGGCCCTCGCGAGAGGACACGGTCTAGCGAGCGCACTTGGAAATTGTGCAAGGGTGATGTGTAAATCGAGTAGAGTATATGGATAGGCGGGCAGCGAGTATGTATTTCAATAGAATGCGGTGGCTTGCAACAAGGAATCCGATGTGGTTATCGACGGCGGAGGTGAGAGATGTGTCGCCGGGCGCGGGCCGCGGGCCGGGGGCTCGTATCGCGATTGCATCGGAGAGCAAACAAGCGGGCGGGGTGTCGCGGGGGCGCTCAAATCATATTACCCCCGGCCTCACACCCGCGCGCGCCACACACGTCATTTGAGCGTGCGTCGCTATGGCGACGGCCCGGGCCGTGCATGATATTAGTACGTGTGCGGCTCATCTCCGGCCGTTTAAACTTAACGCGCCGCCGCCGCTGCCGCTGCCGCCTCGCGCGGGAAATTAAAACCGGCTCCGGACCGGAAGGCGCAATCGACCCTCGCGCGCCCCCACCAGCCTCACGTACACACCCGTACATACGAATACGCTAACCTGTATATAACAGATGACATTTTAAATTTTTAGAATAAATACTACGTGCTTTTGTTTCTTACATGCTGCACATTTTAGTATAGTATGACAGTTAACTTTAATGGCTGAATCAAAAAGATAAAATGCAATGTATTTAAATCTTGGTTTACAAATTTGAAGAATTGATAAAAGGCTATTTCAGCGGATCTCTCGCAAATCTAACTCTACACACGTATAACTGACAAACCTAATTGTTAATTTCAAACATATAAAGAAAATGAAACATGCCGAGAACGTTATTTGTCCACATAAATAAGACGGTAGCAGGCGCACACATCCTGCACGAGATAGGAGCGCTCCTCCCCGTCATCTACATAGATAGCTACACATTTGCTTTGCTGAGACATTGTCGCTTTCAGGCACCTCATTAGAGCGCGTCCCATGTGAGCCTGCCCCCCACCCTCCCCCGCCCCCCCCACGCACACTCGAGCGCGAGCAATTCTTTCTCTGCTCGCAAACTGGGTTGGATAATTACACTTAGATAGTAAGCTCAGGCTTTGTATTTTAGATTGCTTTAGAAATTGGTGCTTACTTATGTTACGTAACTTTCAATATAAGTGGGAATGGAGCAGCGATGTGGTTTACTCTTTTATTTCATAGCAGGAGGCGTTTTGGCTTCATCGCCCCTGATGGTTAGTGACAATAAGGCCAAAAAAGCCACCTTTGTCCTCAAGAAAATCCTCAACCATCGAGATGCTGGCTGTCTCATTTCCAATTTACGGATCATAACAATGCTATTAACATTGTTAGCGACAGATTTAAAACAAGATGGTAGAACAGTGGCGGAGATCGATGAGCCTCGCCACAAACCAACCAACCCTCACTGGGAGTCTGGATCTGTGTTGAGACCGGTATTCTAACCAGTAGACCACAGAGGCGGTTGTGGAAATGGAGAGTGGTAGAAGTATGTTTAAGTGTATATTTATTCACATTTTAGATAAAGAAATGCACAACATTTACCTTCTAATCAATAACGAAATGTTTTCACGTTGTACTGTGTTAAAACATAGTATTCTTTTTTTTTTTTTTTTCATTTTGTTGATGGCTTTGTGCGATTAGCACATTTAGCCAGTGTCAAAGTAATTTTTCTAACAAGTAATATATAAATTAGCAATATTTCTTTTCTGTTTGATGATAATGAATGATAATAGAAATGAGAAATGATATACCACCCAACCCCTCGAGTATCTCAGTAAAGATGTGGGGCTTTACTAAGTCCTCGGGCGGACTTCTTGAGAGAATTTGAAAAGTGACGTTGCACTGTTTTGTTTCATTTGCCAACACTCATGCACACTCACGAACACTTAACGGTTAATAATCCACCATTATTTCACATTAATATTCGACATAACACAAATTTTAGAAAATAAAACAAAACCGCAGACATGACTCTTCACTTTCCCGCCAAGAAGTCCCATAGTATTCTTTATAATTACATTGCGCACCCAACCCTAAATTTAGAACCATTCCAACGCAAGTACGGATTGACGTAACGTTCCGTTTCAAAAGAAACTAAGTGGGTGCAAAAAATAAGCAACATAACTCAAACGTTTTCGCAATTTTCCTCATTTTCGTATGGCACCGAAATCAGAGCGAACTACGAATGTCGTTTCGCAGACAGACGGAACGTTTACAACCGCCATACGAGGTGAATACGTTACCGTAGTACATAAAGCAAGTTCTTAGCCGTAGACTATATTAGGGAACAATAAAATCAAGTTCGATAGCGTATAATCGAACGTCGGCTCAGCCGCGCTGCGACCCGGCCACTCGGGCGGCCGTAAACTATAAAAAAAAGTGGATAGTAAAATGTATAAACAATGAGTGCAGGGCCAAAACGTTTTAGTGTTAAGAGTGGGACCATAAAGCGTTGACACGCACCCGTAAAATATTAACGATACCTACAAGAAAAATGACGACTATCAATGTAGGTACCGATTTTCGGTCGCGGGGACGGCGGCGACGCTACAAATAATGGCGGGGCCGAATTTATACGCGGACCGAATTGCCCCGATTGAATATTTTACCAGGCCACGGATGCGTCCGCCGATATTTTTCTATTTCACCGCCCATTTTTACTATCAATTGCTTAGTTTCCCCTTTAATATTATTCGTGCGGTGACTCGATCGGCCCGTTCGCACACTTCGACCAAAATTTCGCGGAACAATGAACGGAGCAGAACAATCAATTCATATTTAAAATTGTCTAAAGTTATGGCAAACACTACGCATTGGAACGAAACACTTTTTTATGAATATACTCGCGTTAGGAATGAGTCTCCTAGTGACCACAAATCCTATAAAGGATTAAAAAAGGGAAGAAGCAACTGGCGGGTAGGCATGGTGAGAACTCAAGGTCACTCAAAGAGCAATGGAGATGGCTATGTTCGGGGTTTCTTTGCGTGATCGAATCTGAGGAGATCTGCAACAAAGGTAACCGACATAGCCCGAAGAGTTACTAAGCTCAAGTGGCAGTGGGCAGGGCACATTGCTCGCAGGACTGATGGCTGCTGGGGCGGAATAGTATCCTTGGGGGAGGCCTTTGTCCAGCAGTAGACGTCTTTTGGCTGAGATGAAGGTGAGGCAGAATCGTGCCCTAAAGCTGTTCTCGCATCTGTACTCTGCTTTTGCTTAACATCAAGCAGAGCCGAGTCATTTGCCTAACTTTCCATAAAAAAATAACAGTATAAAATCAAACATACAATTTAAAGTGTTATTTTGCATTTACATATTTATATCCAGATTTATCTCAAAGTGAAAGCGAAAGATAGATAGTTCGAGTCCTGTCTGAGGCAACTAGTCTTTATCCAAGTGCTATTCAGTACAATAAAACAAACAGAATTTCAGTTACAAATTAGTAGGTACTATTCTTTTCAAACCGAATCATCATCAGTAGAGCTATAAATAATATATTGAAGGCGGTGCTATACATGCTGCCATGCTGATTTAAAACTCAGAAGCGTATCTGATGAATACAACCGTATCCATTAACTTTTATTATGAGATGTTATAAAATAAAGCCAATTTGTGGTTTTCTCAATATCTTTCCTGTACCTTAGGCTATTATTATATTTTCATCTCAACTTTCATTTATGGTGAAATTAAATGAGATTTGCAAACATATCTAGTATATGGCTAAATATGTTATACAATATTGTGCAAAAAACGCGTTTAAAAATATAAAATACCCCACTTTGACCTTGTTACATAAATTTTAAATTCGAT
>OY720035.1:11676295-11802151 GCA_963082485.1 Eudonia mercurella | reverse complement strand
TCACAATAATCAAGTACAAAAAATCACGTTTGTTGTATGGAAGCCTCCTAAATATTTATTTTATTCTGTTTTTTATTATATCTTGTTATAGCGGCAACAGAAATACATCATCTGAGAAAATTTCAACTGCTTAACTATCACGGTTCCTGAGATACAGCCTGGTGACAGACGGACGGACGACGTAACAAGGGTCCCGTTTTACCCTTTGGGTACAGAACCCTAAAAACTATCTAACTGCTGCTCTCAGATGAGTCAACTATCATGATTAACTACTTATTTAAGATTTTTCATATCAAAAAGGTTAAAATTTTGGAGTAAAAACATAAACGGGTATATATACAAGAAAGTTACAGTAAAGGATAGGTAGAATTTTAATAAACATTAACTTTAATTACGTCTCCATTGCGACAGTAAACGAATCTTTTTGTAACTAGTAATCCGAACATAAAACGAATCTGCCGAAATAGTCACAGGAACGGCGACCTAACCCTCTCAGCAATGAGGAAATACCAGCGTCGCTCGGCGGTAACGAATGTCGTCTCATTTACTAATGTGTCACATGCAGGCGGCGTTGTTTCAGCAGGGGAGGGGGGAGAGCGCGCGGGGTGGGGCGGGGGGGCTGCGGGTGACCAATGGCGGCGCCCGCTCGGACCTCGATGCAACGTTAATTACGTTCCCGTCCTGAAATCCGTGTCACCGCGCGAGACTCGTCCCAGATGCAGCGGCACTCGTGGACTCCTTAGCTGTGTAGGGTGACCATGATACTGCAGCGTTTGATATACACTTTGGGACACGTCAAAGCATCGGGAATCGTACGTTGCGAACTATGCCTGCACACACGTGAAATGTATTTAAGTAGGTACGTCACGTGTCGACTTGGAGTCGAGGTAGATTTTTATATTACGTAAACACCCTTCTTGCACCATGCTTTTGGATAAAACGTACTTAACAAAAATGTTGATACTCGTACGTGCTTACTCTCATTTTGAATCAGCAGTCTTAGTTTTTATAAGTAGAACGCATATTATATGTCTATACCTACTTAGTGTACTTTTACGTAGAGTAGACCAAGAATAAACATTTGATGTCAGCGCGTGATTGTGAAAAGGATCATGATTACACTAGCGCGTAGTTAACGGAGGCTTCATTAGGAGCGGGCGCCCGCCGGCGGGAGGAGGGGGGGAGCTCATCTCGGCGGGTGCATCGCCGGCTGCGCGCGCAAACAAATTAAAACGTAAGACGCGCCCTAATCAATAGCCGACTCCGCCGCGAAGCCGAATTAACTCGCCCGAATGAAAAAATGAACAAAATTATATTCGCGCGAGAGCTCAAGCCCCCCTCCCCCCCCGCCCGCCGGTCGGAGGAAATTGCTTTTCTTTCAGTGGGCGCGCACACACGGCCGCGCGGCTACGTGAGCGCGAGAGGGTTAGCGCCGACACACACAATATTATAATTTACGTTTCCTCGTATATCGAGGTGTAAGTAGGTACTTTACCTGGGCGTTTCGCGCCCGCTCAGCCCTCGGCTCACGCTAAATCTGAGCTTTATACGTTCACTTGACGCGACGAGAGCAATATTAGTTTCGAGCCAACTCCTTCCCTACTACAATATTTATTAACGCTCTACGGGCATGATATATTTTTTCATTTTCCTCCTTTTAAAAGCAAAGGCTGATACAGTAATTCCGCTTGATTGAAGCCACAGGGTTATGCTTAGGGGATACCATGAATGATTTAATTATAATTTAGGACCGAATTAACTTAACCTATAGACAGAAACTGCTCTATTTACCTCGGCTCAGGACGGTTTTCATTTATATATTATTGCATAAAGCCTTAATGAATAAACCTTAAAAGCACCACTTCATAAGTCCACGCCTAGATTTTCACACATAACCAACGATACCTCCCGGCACCCAGTAACACATCCCCAAACTTTATACATTCCGTAAGAGAATCTTTCATTAACGCAGGCTTCGGCGTAATCTGTTCTCTGGGCGGCCAATTAACGCGTGGGCGCCTGCCGCCGCCCGCCCGGCGTCCGGTCCGGCCAATGGCGGCCGCGCGGGGATTAATTAAGTAAGTTGCCGACCCCCCCGCGCGCGACCCCCGCCTCCCCCGCCCGGAGTCTGCGGACACGCCCGGAAAACTAACCACCTAATGAGGGGAGATGACCTCGCGAGACTGTGTGCTTTGTCTATGTATGCGAGCTAGGGCTGACTGCTCTACGATTTATGGTCTCTCAAGGTGGCTTAGTAAAGCTGACGACAGGAGCTTAGCAAACAAAGTTACATAAAAGTGCGAAGTCATAAAAAATAATCACCTAATTAAAGGTTCACTTCGCAAGACTTTGTGCTTTATGTACGCATTAAGGTGTGATGGAGTATAAACAAATGATTTAATAAGTAAAACTTATTAGAAGAGACACGAAGGTTACCTTAGAAATAATTCATAACCAAGCACGAGTCCTCCTTGTTGATTGATCGTTGCGGCATAAAGGTTTGTAGACAAAGACCAAGCCGGAGCGGTTTCCCAAATATCTCTGGCTAATGGAATAGGACGCCGACATGCATCTATCTGCGTAAAAATATTGGAGAGAAAAACAAGATTCTTTATTTTGGGATGAAAACCTGCTTAGAACGACTCGGCAGGATATCAAAAAGAGCATAATCAAAGCTATACAGTATTTTACGTGATGCGCATCTTTCTAAAGCGAAGACAGCGTCCTATAGTTGAAATAGGTCAAGTCTTCGGAGACAGACAAATTCTTTGAATGGTTTATGAGTCGCCAGCCCTACCGCAAACTACGTTTGTTCATTTGTGTGTAAGTGTCAGCCTTTTGTGTTTGTTATGTAAGTGGTGTGCCGTCGTCACATTACGAACAGGCGGTGGTCTTACCTAATGTGTAACTACGTGCCCTACCTACCACCACCTCGCATACGAGAGCGCCCTTTACATAAACAACCTTAAGACACTTTCTTATGATTTTAATTTTACTTTGGAAGAAGTTACAACCCAAATTTATTCCTTAACAAAAAGCTATTTGGTTTAGCAAATTAATTTGATCGGGAGTTTTTTTTTGCGTGTGATGTTTGACAAGATGGTCAGCGAAAAGTGAAAAACCTATAATGAAGGTGTACATCAGTTGTTTTGGTAGGCTTCTCCATATCTGTTCTGATAGAGAAAAGATTCTTAGGAAAAATACTAGCGAGTAACGATATTGTTTGTTCTAACCAGTACCGTCCTGATGGTGAGTGTAACGTTAAGTGTAGAGACTCACTTTTATGATGGAAAGGATCGAATTCGGGTAACAAGCAATAATTATTACACTATCGATAGCGATTTGCAACGCAATGCAAACGCAACGCATATACAAATAGTGTAATTAGCAAAACCTAAACAAACTAGCATTATTTTGGCCGATCTCTACAACCATATTAACAACATATAAAAAAAGAACTCGAGTAGTCTTACTCAAAAGACGTCAATTTTTATTAATGATTATTATTAAAAATAGTTTACGACGTCGTTGCTAAAGACTTTTTTTGTAAAAAATTATACGCAATGTAAGAAATGTTAATCGACGTCTCTGAAGTAAGTTTGACGTATGTCTATGCGGCTTTACAAATGGCGTGCCATCTTCTCTTTGTTCTGTAAAACCAAAAGGTGAATGGACTACCAAACCGCACTGAATAGATGCAGCAAGCCAGATTGTGCACTGACTACTCGCAATTCATGCTTTTAAACCTTTAGCAATACCTAGAAAATACCTAGGTACCTATACGTTGATCTCCTTATACTCTGGCATTTCTCACGAATAATGAAACGGGGGGGTTGGGAAATGAAAATGGTTATGTATATATGGGAGTATGAGAGAGGAGTCAGAGGTCAATTAAACAAGGAGGTCGTGCGTCGGAAGCGCGTATGACAGATGAGAGGGCGGGCCGGGAGGGCATTGTTTGCGCCCGCGTGTAGGCCGGACGGTGATGGAACACTATCGGCACGAGGCCCTGTACACATATGTATGATAAAACACGTTAATTATTGATATTAAACGTTTTATTATTTATTCTTTATAACGAGTAAGCATTTGGCTTTCATCTCACCAGTAACGATAAGGCCGAAGGAAATTCACCCGGATCCTCAACCCTAGTCACTGGCTATCTTATCTCAAAGTGTCGGTACAACAATGCTACTAATGAATGTAATGGCGACATTTAGATAATATGGTGGTAGCTAGCTAGGCGGATTTTAAAACAAGCCCTACCACCAACCAAACTTAGAAGACAAACATGTACCTCCCGCTGGAAATCTACCCGGGACCTTTGAGTATGAGACCGCGGTGGTCTTAACCACTAGGCCATACAGAGCCACAGAAATATAATTTAAATTTAAATTTTATATTTTACGTTTAAAAATTTAAATATAATTTACGTTCGATGTCGTACTTATCTAGGATTCTATGCGCAGCTGTCGGTAAAAGAATCGGGTATCATAGCGTCTTCGTTATTTCTCTGCTGTCTTAAGTTTTCCTTTAACTAAGAGCATGGAATATAAGTTTCATAGCAATTTAAAGATTCGTCTGTAAGTTAAAAATGAAAATTACGAGATCGCTTTTTATTTACTACGACAAACACACTCGTGGCTGTATCCCCGAAGGGGGTAGTCAGCAAACTGATTAGGTTTGTTAAAGCCAACCTGGGGTGATTGACATTTTTTTTCTTTAATCGTTAAAAATAGAGTACAGTAACTGATTTAGTTTTTAGCAACAAATGAATACAGACCACCTGCTTTCTAGCTGTCATGCCGTGAAATTTTAATAAAAATCTATCAAATTTTAATAACTATCAAATATTATTAAAAATCTATCAAATTTTAATAACTATCAAATATTATTAAAAATCTATCAAATTTTAATAACTATCAAATATTATTAAAAATCTATCAAATTTTAATAACTATCAAATATTATTAAAAATCTATCAAATTTTATTAAAAATCTATCAAATTTTAATATAAATCTATCAAATTATAATATAAATCTATCAAACTTTTCGGCGACGAAATCTGTGTCGAACACTTGGCTTTAAGGGTCGGTGCCTACGTTAGCATTTTAACTAAAGCTCTAACTTCAATTGCATATAAAAAAAACAATTAACGATATGTTGAGGCTCATACTTTTAATTTTAGTTAACTTGTATAAATATGAGACTGCTTTTCCAAAGGAAAAATTAAAGCAATAGTAAGAATAGGCTTAGAAAAATTATTTTGAAATTTTATATAGGAGAAACTGACATCGAATTCAAGTTCATCGTGTTCAAGTTTAATGTCAAGAACAAGTGCCAGCACCCCCAATTAATTACTATCCATTAACCGCCCAAAAGATTATTACTGATGGCATCGCACACGGAGAGCTATCGAAAACACTGTCGTCTACTGACGAGTCGTTTAGAGAGTGCGATTTTTATTTGCTATTCGATCACGTAACGTAAAACGTACACGAAAACATTTTTTTTCTATAGAAAAATTGTAACTCTCCTCCTTTGTCACCAAGATGCCTAGCGCGAGTTATATTTGCCATTCGATTATACGTTAATAAAAACGAGAATTTGTATAGCATTGAATCAGCGAGTCCGAGAAGTAATGACAAACGAGGTCAGTTACTACAGCCATTCAAATTCTCGTCTTCGTTAACGCAATCGAATGGTTAAAAAAACTCGCACTAGGCCCTCAAGATTCGTAAGCCATAACGGTTATCTAAGTTCCGTAACTCAGGCTGAGGTAACTCCGTGGTTGCCTTGAAATGTGCGAGGGAAACCAAATAGCGAGATTGTGTTGTGATGCGATATTTATTGGGGCGTTACCACCGCCGGCGATGATAAAATTATAGACGACTCCAGCCGAGCTTGTTTTATTAAATTTAAACATATCTCGTGAAATGGCCGATTGCAAGATGAACGGGAAATCTTCGTCAAACCGTAGTGACGGTCTACAGACCATTACTATTCAGTCGTCATTCTATGCAGGTATGTGTGTATTATTAAACGATGTCAATCTATTACCTTACCTTATTTTAATCCAAAATTATAATAAAACATTATAATATTATTAAAACACTATAATAAAAGCTACTTCATGATTTTGTATAATTGTTTGTTTCCCAAATAAAAAAAAGGCAAAGTCAATATTTCTTTATTCAAATAAACTTAAGCAAAGTGCTTTTGAATCGTCCAAACATTTTTTTACTTACTACCCATTCAGGACGTCTATTTTTTATATTATCGTCTAAATAAAATTTTAAAAAATTAGGTAGATACCCAGCTACAACCAAACAACCAACAAACTTTGCAATCACGAAGATTGCTTTTCTAATTAAGATACGTTGGAGTCTTCTATTTCTGTAAGACACCATCGATTGTATCAGTTTAAAAAAAGCAGCAAGAGAAAATCATTTTCAAAAATCATTATTTACGTCAAAGTTTAGTCGATAATTTACTTGAAAATGTAAAAGAATTCAAATTTCTTGTTACAACAATATGGTGTCAAAAGATAAACAAAGTACTCTATTCTAGTACAGAATACGTAGAATCCGTATATAAAAGAATGAGAAAATATAGAGTAGAGATGGTACGATTTAAATATGTAGCCAAGTTCATAAATAAGTTAACAGCAATGAAACTTTTATGGGCCATATTCTTTATCTTGTTTTGAATTTCATCAGTGCGTCTGCATTACTCAATGTTCTTTTATAATTTCTTCTCGGGAATCCAGTAATAACAATTTTGTTACCACTTAAAGATATTCTACTTTCAATAAATTATACCGAAGAGATTGAGTGAGCAGTCGCACACCCTGTTCCAACTTACATATTCCAGTACCTAGAATCTACTCTACTTAAAAACATGTATTTATTGCTGAAGAGTAAATCAAAATACAGAATGCAATGAAACAAAATAGTAAAATTATTTGCGTTAAACATAAGGCAGTCGGAAGTTTTTGTATAAAGCTAGTTTAAATTCAGAGTCGACGAATAACGAAGCACGAAACGTGAGAATATTGTTTGTATATTGCATTTTTTATTCCACATTTCAAAAGCACGACGAGCGTTCAATCACGTGTTCATATTGTTGCAGAGAACAATTTCCCCACCTGAAAAAGCTGTTTGGGCAAAGAAGTCGGTGCCGGTGTTTGTTATAGGCGGTAGAGTTGGCTATAACTGAGATTAGTAGCTCTCGAGCCTTCTGAGAATCAGCAGTGGGCCATAATCGAAGGAAGCGTGGCGTGTGGGGGTGCCAAAATAACTAATAGTTTTCGCGGGGGCGTGTTAGCATTTTTCTTCTGCCGGTGACGGGCGGGGGGTGGGCGCGGGGGCCGGGCGGCAGGGAGCAGAATAACTCTCTTTCAGGAATAGCTACGCGGATCATTTATACTTCATCGACTTTGTTAATAGTTTTGTTTTAACCCTTTATAGCTTCATTGGTTGGTGGGAAATTGGCTCGCTGTAGATGGATGCTAGTCATGTCTAGTAAAGCTATTACAACTATCAAACATTAGTTAATGCATTTTCTTTTTTAATATATTTATTGATACTTTAATATCCTAACTAATAATAATATAAATGTAACATGGTGTCTGATGTCTTTCATTAACGTTAAATTGAAGCAACAGATTTACGTGATATTTTGATTACGGTTTTACGCAAATTTTGTTGCGAACATATTAGAATTAAAAAAAAAGACAGCGTTGAAAAAAATTCCACGAGCGGAATTAATGACGTAATAGTCTACATTGAATAGGGCTCCTTTGGCTTACAGAGTAAGAGTAGATAGTGTTGATTAATTTCGGCGAGTTGGATGGAGGAATAGTTGGAAAACCCAAAAGTTCCATGGTACTTTTTATCTTGTTCAAATACAAAATTTTCAGGAGCAAATGATTATGGGCTTTGTAACATACCGAACACGTGGTCAGAAGCGCTAGTGGGAGATAACATAACATAACATATAATACCAAAAATAAACAGTGCAGATTACAATATTCATAACATCACGTTTTACCTATGTTATTTATCGTGTGAATGAAAATTTCGACCATTTGAAATTAAGATGGGTGTCGCAAGTCAGCCGCTTGATACATGCGTAATATGTTGTAACTCCCCACGTGGAATAAAACATTGCGTTAAGGCAAATAGTGGCGCGTATAAGGCACTATCGAGGTGCGTCGAGAGCTGTTTGAATTGTTGACTGGAGTGATGGTTGGCGTTCATCGATATCGATAGAATGTGCTGCTAACTGTAGGACGAGACGAGAGAGACTACTTTGAATTCAGGGTTCAGGTTAACATTTTCATATCATATGATCAATACCAGCTGGGTGTCAAGAGTTGTTCAAGCTCCAATAGGCTCCAATTACCGATAAAAATAGGTCTATTTTAGTTTTTTTTTAAACGGTAGCAGCTATTCGGATAATTATTATAAAAAGCAAAATTAATAATTTGAAAGTTATCGATGAAATCGATAATTCTTGAACGCGTTTAAGTCTTTTCTTAGAAATGTATTGATTTACGTTAGAAATCTTGTGGAAGTAAAAAGTTCGAGTATAAAATAATAGCGATTATATCACAAACTTATACAAGGAAGGAATTTATAGAACTTTTTATACCTATCAAAGTTTGTAACCTCAGGGGTCAAATGTTAGTGTGACAAATACGACGACTTTTCCTTTACTTTACTCGTATTTCTAGTTATGAAAGCTTCTAAGCGTTTATTGATATTTAAAGCTAATTTAGATAATATTATTCATAATTATAAAGTTTACTATCAGAATACCAGTGCTCCGTCGCGACATCAGAATAGTGTCTCATAGAGCAGCTAAGACCTTTTCACCTCAAATAAATTTTTATTTATATTATTTATTTTCTATTTAACAAATAAATGTTTTTATTCAATTAACATTTTCAACTTTTCTCGATACATTTTTATTTTAACTCGAACATCCCTAAAGCGAACTCAATTCCTCCAAGTACATCTGTTTTACGTTCCGATGAATAGCTGCATGCAAATACGGCGCGTTATTGTCTTTTGAGAGGCCACAGTGGGTTTAGATCTTCATCCAACACCGAGGGTTAAAGATCTACGTAGTTACATGACCATAGATAGTTAGATTTCCAGTAATGAGAGGTGGGGCTGTTTAGCAACTCTCGCAAAAGACAGTTAACGGATGAGTGACCAAACATTTATTATTTCGAGCTCCTCCGTGCTTCGAGGTACGTAAAGCCGTTGGTCCCGGCTGCATTAGCAGTCGTTAACAACCATCAATTCGCACTGGGCCCGCGTGGTGGTTCATGCCCCTTTTTGCCTGTGGTGTTTCCATCCATTGGGAAGGCTCGTGCTTCAGCAGTAGGGTCATGAGCTGGTGATGTATATGACACGTTATTGTCTTTCGAGAGGTCACGGTGGGCTTAAATCTTCATTCGACAACGAGCTTTAGAAATCTATGTAAGTACATTACGAAAGATATTTAGATTTAAGCGCAGTTTAGCAACTTTTGCAAAAGGCCAATTATTGTGAAAGTTGCTAAACTGAAATGAAAAATTTTTAGTTTCTCATGGAACCAAAAATTTTCCTCCGTGCTTAAGAAATCACGTAAAACCTTTGGTCTAGGTTGCATTAACAGTCGTTAACATCCACCAATCCAACCGCTTTTTAAATTTGAATTTGAATGACCAAGTGCCCAGGTTAATAAGTTGCGTTTTCCATTAAGAATCAAGACTTGTGACTTCGTAGGGTTACCTACACGCGTTAGCTTGACTACGTAATTTGAAAAAAGACAGTGCAGTGCACCTGACCTGGTATGTCATGGGGTGCGGGTTCGAATCCCGCTCGTGGAATTTCTTCAACACTTTGTCTTTTTTCAAATTGTAATTTGTTCGCAACAATATTTGCGTAAAATTATATGTAAATAATCATTGACTACGTAAGTTAAATTTTGAATTTCATTTAAGTAATTATTGTTCATCTTATAGCTCTGTTAGTGACATGAGCTCATAAGAAACAAGCGTTTTATTTTTTAGACAACATTTATTAAATTATAATCAGAACGTATTGATGAAAGGGCTTAATAATGTGATTATGTAATATTTCAATTGTGTGTTCGGTGTGTGAGTTGTGTTGGTGTGAGCTAAAATTACTTCTGCCTCTAATTTAAGCAGGCATGGCATAAGTTTCACATGTTATGTCCAAGATATGCAGATGTTTATAATGGCGCAGCTCTTTTCTATATTACGCAGATGGCTTTTGTCTCAGCGTAGTCAATATAAAATGAATCTACAACCTGTAGTTACACTTTTGCCAGTTAGTCTGCACTCATCGATATTTCGCCTGCGTTTGATATTCACTCGTTATTATTTCTACAAAATGCTTCTTATAAAAACAGATATCCAAATAGAACTTTTAGATAAACCGTCAGTACCGAGACGAGGTCAATACACTCGTCTCATAAATCTCAGGTTCAACTAGTCGCTCTTTTTTTGTTTTATCGGTAGACGATTTACATCAGCAGATTTTCCCGAACAAAAGTCATGTAACAAAGAAAATGCAACCTTATATGCATTAGGTATACCACCTATTCCCCCACCAGGCTTCCCGAGCGTTGATTAATCGCCGCCCCTGTGTCTAACGCCCGGAAAATCTCAACCCTTTCGGTCTTAATTACCACGCCCGCTTCAGCGGCGGCCCCTGATTGGTCGAGCGCGCCGCCACGCTGTCGCCCCGCTCTTTAATTGGTCCGCGTAATTAACGCTCGGTAATCGCCAACCGAGACGAGCGAGGGGCTGCGTGCCTAATTTGAATTTTTAATTACGAAGCGACAGCCGCTCCGATTGGTCGTCGTTTGTTTACATAGAGACAATACCTATTGTCTTTGTTGCGTGGATTCTCATTTTTTTGTACAATCACTCGTTAACTTTTAGACAATGTGCAATTACATTTCGAGATACATACATCATAGAATGAAGGTAATGATGCCGACACGCTAAGATGTCTAAATAGTATCAAAGTAAAAACACTTTTGGTATAGCATTTTTAAATAGTTACAATTTTAGCACCCGATTCGGAACGCAGACATCAATATAGAGAATATTGACAATATAATCGATAGTTGCTCCTTAAAAAAAATACAAAACATGCTTCAATATGAGTTCACAAATATTTGGTAAAACAGAAAGATTCTTACATGAAAACTCTGTATACTTTATACGCCAGAAATTATAAAATTTGCGCTGCATCCCTATTCAGTGAGCGGGAATCGGGTAAATACCAATTCCATGCATTTTCTTCATTGACGTTATCATTTACAGTATAAATGTAGGGGAGCGAGGGGCTTGTTGTAACAATTTTTGATAAAATTAGTATATCTTGAGATGTATTGTTTAAATTACTGCCAACTAAACATTGATTGATGCTCCAACTATTCTTCTATTAAGTCAAATTGAAAAAATATCAAATCTACAGTTAATTCTTTCACTATTAAATTTTTTATTAAAAAAGGGAGGTGTTACAACTTACCCCGTGCTTGGGGTTTGTTGTAACATCCATTGGGGCAAATAGTAACAATAATAAAAACGAGAATTAACACCATTAATAATTTATTTTTTTCACAAATTGAACGACTTTGCTTTTGTTTTCAACAAAAAAAATTGTATTCTTAACGGTATTATATAATCTTAACAATTCCTAACATACTTTTTATATAATCAACAAATTCGGGAGTACTCATAGACAGGTGAGAATTTCTGCGCATTAAATTTTGGAACCAGTCAGGACCAGCACTCTTATTTTGATGTCAAGAAAGAGGAATATTTTTAGCACCAAGTTGCACAGCACATTGGTAAGCTAGTTTCCTTACTTCCATAGGAAGTAATTCAAAATATATTTCGGCACACTTAAGGCTATCCTGGCTTTGTGTTGCCCGCTCCGACTTTCTCTTATTTATACTCTCTCATTCTAAAACAAAACAAATTAGGTAAATTACATTATAAATAATAACCGGAACATACAGCAATATGGGGGCAAGTTGTAACATGTTACAACAAACCCCAAGATTTTGTTACAATTAACCCCAAGGTATAGTTCTTAATATTTATCACAATAACTATTTAATCAACTTAGTAATCTCGAAAACTGTGACACAACATCATAAATAGATAAATTTTAACACCAAATAAAATACAGAAAGCTCCAATTAGTCGATAATTGTAAATGTAACCAACAATTTACGAAAGTAAAATAATACGTTACCTGGCAAAAATAAAGCACTTGTGCACATCCACTAACTGCGCCGCCTGGCGGGACACTTGCTGTAATGTCGTGGCGCGGCGCGGTATAACGGTAAGATTCAGTCGTAGAAATACGTTAAAAAAGTTTAAATTCCTAGTTTAAAAGCCCTGTTACTACTTACCCCTGCTACAACAAGCCCCTTGCTCCCCTACTTATTTTAAATTCTTTCCTTAAGTGTCTTTTTGTCGAAGGCAAAGCTATTACATCATTCGGGACTATTTATTTATTTATTTAAGGACAACCAAAAAAACAAACACCATGTACCTTTATAAAACAACAGATATTGGGTTACATTCTAAGGCGCTAAAATAGACTAATAAATAATAACTAAATTAGAAAGCGAACTATGCACACAAACACACTACTTAAGAACTACAAGATTTATTAAAGAAACCACAAGCCGATTTTGTATCAATCACCTTGTGGTTGAGGCCACTATACTTTCGTATGTGACATTAAGCACTGCATTAATGTTTAAATAATTTTTAACGCAAATTTTGTTGCGAACAAATTACAAAAACACAAATGTTGAAAAAATTCCACGAGCAGGATTTGAACCTGCACCCTTCTGACATTCCGGGTCAGGTGCTCTTCCAATTGAGCTATCGTGGTTCTAACCAGCCCGCCGAAATTATTCAACACTATTTACTTTGAAAGCCAAAGGCGCCCATTCAATGTCAACAACTGCCGTCACTAACATCCGATCATAATATTTAATACTGCATTAATACCCAGAAAAATAACTGCACCGGTATCACTACTTTCTTTTTATTACAAATTTTATAATGCTTACTATTAGTACAAACTATACTGGTACATATATGACTTGAGTGAATGCTAACATGCAGCTCTCAGTTATTTTAAATGACCATTAGCATAATGTTTGCGAGTGCATTTCCCGCGGTCGTGGCATTGCGAGCAATCGTCGGGCATAGCTGAAACAAGATGGCGGCCTAGAAGAGGCCCGGACGAGTGCGATGCATGCCGAATTAGATCATTAGAGGAGCAGAGACTTCAGTGGAGGGGGAATTTTAAGGAAGTTTGCAGGCTGCAGAAATTTGCATGGGTGTAGCCGCCGTGTTCATCTATACTCATATTATAAAGAGGAAACCTTTGTATTTTTGTATGTATGTATGTATGTTTGCAACGAATAAACTCAAAAACTACTGGATCGATTTAAAAAATTCTTTCACCATTAGAATGCTACATTAGCGCTGAGTAACATAGGCTATATTAAAAAAATACTAAAAACGACAATTTAATTTTTCAATACAAAATGATTTGTTTGTTTTGTTGTCACTATTGATATATATTTAACTCAATGATGGAAACTGTCAAAGCGGTACGAAGTCCGCCGGGTCAGCTAGTAGGTATATAACATTTCTGTAAAACTATTTAGGTATATTATGAGGAGCTCGATGGCGCAGTTAACGCGCCCGGTTTTCGATTGCTGAAGTCAAGCAATATTCCCAAAGGCTGTATCATCTCGAACTCCTCCGTGCTTTGGAAGGCACGTAAAGCTGTTAGTCCCGGCTGTATTAAAGGGTGTCCCAGAAGTAAAGAGACAAAATTATCATAACAATATTTAATATAAAATAATCTGATAGCATAAGTTTTTGGAATGCAAATGAAAGTAAAACTAATAAATTTTCAATATCTATATCAAATTTGCTCCAGCGATTCCTTTGTATCCAATTTTTCTCAAATTAATAGCAGCACGTTTCATGACCGCTTTTCCAGATGTAGCTGCTACTCTTTTGGCCAATCTGGTCCATCGGTTTTTGAAAGATGTCAGCGTTTGTGGTATATCTGTGTAATTTTTATACTCTTTTTTACACAGGGCCCAAAACATTTCAATACCTCGAGCTTGAGGCACATTCGGGGCATTGTTTTGTCTAGTTATGAACTCAACACCTGCGGTCTGTAAATACTGAGTAACATTGAACTCATAATGGCATGAAGCTAAATCCGGCCAAAACAAAACATCTTCTCTCTGATAATGCTTGTCTATAAAGGGTATTAGACGTTTGATAATGCACTCTTTAAGATAAATCTGGGCGTTCATAGACCCTGTACGATAATAGGGTTCGGAAACATTGCCGTTTTCATCGATAGCTTGCCAAACAAGGTATTTTTTAAAATACTTAGCCTTTGGTTTAATTTTTTCGTTATAATCAACAACGTCACGACCGGTTGCGTGGAAATATTGTTTCCCAGGAACATCGCTTGGGTCAACCGGTACGTATGTCTCATCATCAATGATAAGAATTTTTTTTAAAGATTTTTCGTAAACTTTTCGACACCCTCGCTTGGCACGCGCCTCCTGGTCTTTGACATATTTGGGGGCGGCTAATTTTACATAAACTTTCAAGCCTATATCTTTACATTTTATTCTAGATACACTTGACTCAGAAATGTTTAGTTTATCCGCCGCAACTCTCACCGATGTTGAACATGCCTGTGCAAAAACCTTTTTTACTCGATTTATATTTCTACATGTAGATACAGTACGAGGTCGGCCCAGAATCTTTTTGAAATCGGTCTCTTCTGTTTCCTCATAACGTGTTATTATTCTGTACAGACTAGTTCTTCTTGCTCCCTCTTGTACAAAATGACGTACTGTGTCAGATTTCCCATGACACAAATAGTATTGAATAACTCTCTTTGAAAACAATTCTTGTTCAGCTCGCTTCATTTTCAAAAAATGCAATCACGATTTTAAATCCCGCCTATTTTGACAGATATGTTATCTATGGTTACCATGACAACCACTTTTTCTTTTTTGAAAACTTTTTCTAGGGCCAGTTTGATTTTAAGAATTGTCTCTTTACTTCTGGGACACCCCAGTAGCAGTCGGTAACAACCACCAATCCGCACTGGGCCCGCGTGTTGGTTTATGGTTCTCTACATCCATTCATAGGAAAAGCTCGTGCCCCAGTAGTGGGGACATAAAATGAGCTGGCGATTAAAATGATTTAGTATAAGCAGTATTCAACTGAAATGAAACCGGGGTATAGCTGAAAGAGGATCAGGCGAGTGGGATGCATGCCGAATTAGTTCATTAGAGGAGCAGAAACTTCAGTGGACGGGGAGATTTAAGGTTTGCAGACTAGTGCCTAGATGCACGGCTAGGTACTACGGGTAGTCGCCATTTTCATATGAAGTATTTCTGCATAACCATAAACGTATAAGCAGTATACAACTGAAATAAAAACAGGTATAGCTGAAAGAGGCCCAGACAAGGGCGATGCATGCGGAATTAGCTCATTAGAGAAGCGCAGCCTTAAGTGGACGGGGAGATTTAAGGAAATTTGCAGACTAAGGCCCAGACAAGGGCGATGCATGCGGAATTAGCTCATTAGAGAAGCGCAGCCTTAAGTGGACGGGGAGATTTAAGGAAATTTGCAGACTAAGGCCCAGACAAGGGCGATGCATGCGGAATTAGCTCATTAGAGAAGCGCAGCCTTAAGTGGACGGGGAGATTTAAGGAAATTTGCAGACTAAGGCCCAGACAAGGGCGATGCATGCGGAATTAGCTTATTAGAGAAGCGGAGCCTTAAGTGGACGGGGAGATTTATGGAAATTTGTAGACTAAGGCCCAGACAAGGGCGATGCATGCGGAATTAGCTTATTAGAGAAGCGGAGCCTTAATTGGACGGGGAAATTTAAGGAAATTTGCAGACTAAGGCCCAGACAAGGGCGATGCATGCAGAATTAGCTCATTAGAGAAGCGGAGCCTTAAGTGGACGGGGAGATTTAAGGAAATTTGCAGACTAGTACCTAGATGCATGCGTAGCCATCGTGTTTATATAAAGTATTTCTGCATAACCATTTAGGTATAAGCAGTACACAATAAGTATTATAGTTGAAATAGGATCGGGGCGAACCTAAAAGAAGCCCAGCAAGTACGATGCATGCCGAATTAGCAGGAGCAGAGTCTAAGTGGACGGGCAGATTTAAGGAAATTTTAAGACTACTAACTACTAACCAATATATAATTTATACATAACCATTTATACGTATATTGTTTGTTATGAGGAGCTCGATGGCGCAGTGGTTAACGCGCCCGGTCTGCGATTACTGAAGTTTAGCAACTTTCGCAAAGGCCGATCATGGGATTGGTGACCAAAAATATTTCAACTCAAGCTCCTCCGTGCTTCGGAAGGCACGTAAAGCAGTTGGTCCCGGCTGTATAAGCAGTCGTTAACAACCACAACCATCAATCGACACTGGGCCTGCGTGGTGGTTTATGGCCCGTTCTCCCTATCCATCCATAGGGAAGGCTCTTGCCCCAGAAGTGGGGACATAAACTAAGCTGATGATTATGATGATTTAATAACGTATAAGCAGTATTCAACTGAAATAAAAACGAGGACTAGGCGAGTGCGATGCATGCCGAATTAGCTCATTATAGGAGTAGGGACTTAAATGGACGGGCAGGTACTTAGATGCATGGGTCTGTATATAGCAGCCGTGTTTAAATAAAAGAAAGAGGTTCAGGCGAGTGCGATGCATACCGTAAGTAAGCCTAAGTGGCGGCCAGTTTTAAGGAAATTTTCAGAATAGTACCTAGATGGGTAGCCTCCGTATTTTATAAAGTATTTTTGTATAATGAGCTTGTTTAAGTTGGGGATTGACCAAATAGACAGGTCTCGACTACTCTGTGCTTCGGAAGGCACGTTAAGCCATTGATCCTGATTATCGTCTAAAGTTGTTGCTTGATGCATTTTGTCCTGATCTCCCCTTGTGCTATTGTTTATGTGGAAACTTTTGAGCCCAGCAGTGGGACGTCTAATAGGCTAATGGGTTAGACAACGTTCCTTTCATCTAAACTATATTTAAGTTTGGTTGCAACAATCATACGCATTTTTTCCTATATTAAATAAATCTTTTAAACTAGACAGAACTCTAAGATATAACGTTTATTATATAAAACCCCTACAACTTATCATTCTTATCGACAAGCAAAAGCACGCTAGCGGTCATATTGGACACAATTACCGCTTGCAATGCCTCGAATGTGCCTCATCAGCAATTCGTGATTGAAGAATTACTGCCTCACTCATTAGTGGCGAAGCTACAGCTAGCATACAGAAGCGTAGTCCTTTAGTCAATCGTGAGATGCAACAGCAAAACAAAGCTAAGTTCGTTATACACTGCATTGTGGCTTCTTTGCACTGTAAACTTACACAATGCGCAGACGGCTTTGTACTACGTCCGTGATATCCACTCATCGTGTGGAACAGACTTAGAGTTCCGATTAGAGAGACGATAGAAGCGGTCTTAAGGAGGTGTTTATACGTCCACACGCCTCGGCGGCTGACGTTGAGTGACGCGCGCGGCCGAGGTCCCACCTTAATAAGGTAAATGAGATGCGGACGCTGCGCGTGCGCTTGCCACCGCTCAAATTAGCAACGCGGACTCCCTGCGAACGGCCGGCAGTGCCTAACAAACCCCTTGTTACCTAACGATTTATCCTAAACGAGAGGATTTTCCACGGATATTTCGACGCGTTAAAATTTCGAATTCAACCACCGCCGCCACAGCCGTTGTGGGAACGATACGGTTCGAGATCATCTATCGTTACTGCACTGCATTGGAAAGGCAGCTAGCTGTCTGGGAGTGGTAAAGACAAAGTTTATACTTTACTAACTGTACGATGTACGAGCGATAAGACAATTTAGTGCTATAAATATAAAGTTTACGAAATTATCGGTGCAAAACTGAATTGGTTTAAGTTATTGAGCTTCCGTGTTATATTTACAAGTAGCCTAACGTCCGTTACGCCTACCCGAGTTGCATTTTCATTTTAGAAAATCTGTAACTTACTTATTTTTTTGTATATATCGACGGTCAGAAACTCAATTGGCGTAAGGGACATAGGGCTTAAAAAAAATGTATTTGAATTAAGTGTACTTTATGACACAACGTTGAAGATTATCATCAAAATATTGCGTGGTGTAAGGGACCTTTTTAAAGAGATTGCTAAAAATTAAATATACAGAATGATAGAGGAGAAAATGTTGAGTAGTATGGTGCAATAACTTTTTTTTAGCCCTATGTCCCTTACGCCAATTGAGTTTCTGACCGTCGATATATATTTACGGGTAAGCACAGTGCCTTGATATTACCTGATGTTAAGTGATGATAAGGCCTATTGGTGGAAGCCGAGTGCACTTCACCCGAGATCCTCAACTAGTGAGGCACTGGCTATCTTATCTCTAGCTGCCGGAACACAATGCTACAAACATTGATGTTATGGCGACATATTTAGATAAGATGGTGGTAGCTAGCCAGGCGGACAAACAAGTCCTACTACCAACCAAACCGAGTACACAAATATATACCCCCCGCTGGGAATCGAACCCGGGTCCTCTGGGTCTAAACCGGTGGTCTTAACCACTAGACCACAGAGGCGGTTAAAATTGTGCTCTAGAGAAGCTTTCCAGGCAAAAGCTCACAAGATCGAGATATAATCCTCAATTACAACACAAAATTTATGTCACAGTCGATTTTCAAAATATCTTCATTTGACGGGGCGGCCGAACGAGCTGATTGATCAAGCAAGAGTGATTGGCCGACTAAAAAAAGGTTGAAAACTTTTTACCGCATCAGCGAGAGCGGTCTGTCGTTTTCCGATCGGTTTTTGTTGGTTTTCGGGTGTTTTTGCCCGCGGGGCACGGGTCACCCGCGCTGAGACAATGCCGCGCGCTCGTCGTGCCGCGCGCTCGGTTCCGCGTGCCGGCCGCCATTCAGCGCTAATCGCTTCATTCACCGCGATCGAGCGCTTTTTCCTCGCGACCGGCGATCGGTCATGCATTCCTCACTCGATAGTGCGACTGCGAACTGTCGTGCCCGACGTTACAACGCACTCGGGATGTTTCTACTTGATTCTTGACAATTTGGAGGTTGTTAGGTAGATGTCGACAACAGATAGGATAGTTCAAATCACAGAGAAATTAACATCTTTGTATTATGGAGTGGCCCATCAGGTCTATTGGTGTGTCAACGATTGCCATATAGGGATGCAAAGTCTTTTGAAATATCGATATAAATAATCGATGTTAATATCGAAGACTGGTAAATATCGATATCTGATATATCGGCCGTGCCAACGCGATAATTATCGATATTACCTATCGATATTTTCACTATTTTTATAGCTCTGTTAAAATTAGGGTAATCAAAAGCCATTTACAATCAAAGTTATTTATTTTGTTAAAAAGATAGATGAATAAAGTTTGCACACAGCAGAGATAATAATCACATAAGTATTTGTCATGTCTTCATGTGTTAGTAAAACATGTTAGAAAATATGATGTCACTCAAATTTCCCAACATGTTTTGTCAACATAACCTAAAAATAGTAACTTTGACAGCCTTTTCCCGTAGGCGATTCCTGTTTTGCGTCACAGTAGCGCCTGCTTTTTTTTTAATTCATGCCATTAGAAAGACAGTTACTAAAGCAATACAGCCATGTGACAGTTTATGCCTACAAACTTTTTTATAACTTTTTACGGCTCTGGGCTCTTGCAGTTTGATGCAATAGTTATTTATAATTGATTACATTTAATTTTAGGTAGTAATAGCAGGTAAAATAATTAGAAATAAAATATGCATAAATAAAAATTTCAACGGTTTTATTATACCCTAATGTCGATATTTTGGGTTTTCCGATATCGATACTATCGATATTGATGATTTTAAAATATCGATACAAATATCGATATTATCGATATTATCGGTTTTCCGATATATCGTTGCAATCCTAGCCATATATAACAACACACAATAAGCTTTTTCTACAATAGTCTATCTATGATACGATTGCCATTACTGTGCTACGTCTTTAACTTTTAAAATTTGTATTAATGCAGACAATTACTTCTTACAGTAATGCAATCAAATTAAGTAATATAATGTGAGTAAAAATTCCTAACAGAAAAGTGAGGAAATACATCTGTAACTCTCAACATGTGGTCTTTGTAAACAATGGAGGTCGTTTACTATTAGTTAATGTGTCAGTCTACACGCCACTGACCTCTTAAAAGCACAATACACATTAGTGTCTTCGTGATTGAGGATTTCACGTTCACCGGTGCGGAGCGACGCGTGCGCATGTCGCCTGGACACTTGCGACACGTTCGGGCTGCGACAAAGGCCACGACTCCACACAATGTATTAATCAGCTTATTCAGCCAGAGCAGCATTGGCAGATGGCTTACCCAATCATAGAAAGCCTCTGTGGCGATGACGTATCACCGGAAAAGCCTAAATACGGTTACTTCTTCTAATACCGTTATTCTACTGACATAGGTTTCAGTAGTTGAGGATATTAGGTGAAATTAAGCCAAGTTGTAAGTAATAAAAAAAAATTGTTTTCGAAAGTTTAG
Organism: Eudonia mercurella; assembly: GCA_963082485.1. Classification (NCBI taxonomy): domain Eukaryota; kingdom Metazoa; phylum Arthropoda; class Insecta; order Lepidoptera; family Crambidae; genus Eudonia; species Eudonia mercurella. The sequence continues at coordinate 11,781,428 of OY720035.1, read as the reverse complement.
AATTTAGTGGGCAGCAATTACCACTTTAGGAAAAAGCATAGTTAGCATCCTTTTCTGTCTTCAATGTCTTCAATACAATACATTAAAGTAAAGTATTTTTAAAACAAAGGATGCCTTGGCCGCTGGGCCATTAACATGCAAACCTAGTTAATTACCTGCTATCCTACTGAAACCTTAAATCAACCACAATAGATACAACGCAATGTACAAAGTAAGCGCGCGGCGGGCCGCATACCGCCCATGTAGTCAGTCGTAGTCAAAGGGTAAGTTCTAAAGCTCTCCGCTTACCCCATCACGTAACACAAAACAACCGCGATCGTAATGTCTATTTACTTACAATCTCAGAAGCGCTCAACTTCGTTCTGCATTCCATCAAGCATTAGACATATCAAGTGTACGTGCAATCTATCGAGCAAGAAACAATTTCCTTGTTACGACCATCGCCATCGGTTGCGATCGGTGTGTAGTGGGCATCTTCCTCGCGTAACATCATGACACCAGATGTTTTGCTGAATTCTAAAGCGTGTAGTCCGGCTGTTTGTTTACCATTTGAAACGTGACTATTGATGTCAGCCCGACTGTAGAATGTGCGATGTGTAGAACAAATTGTACTGAAAGCTTAGAACAGCATTTGCTAGATTGATTGATAGATTTATTAATTACAATCTAGCAAAAGCAGTTTCCCCTAATAATTATCACCTTTTTAAAATATATTATAGCAATAGCCTCGGTGGCCGAGTGGCACAGCGCTCGGCTCAATATTCAAAGGTGCTGGGTTCTATCCCCGAACGGGTGTGTTAAATTTTTTTGATGTGTAACATTTTTGTGGGAGCAATTTGAGGGAGTGATTTCGTGAAATGGGACGGAAGTGTGTGTAACAGTGTAACAGGAAGTCGGGGAAGCGGGCAAGCGCGCGCCATTTTGTAAATTTAAAATCGATATTATGAACATGACATATTATTATTATATGTGACATATTGTGTCATTTGACTATCAAAGGTCATTTTGATATGTCAAATGTCTTATAAGGAGTATTTACTGCATTTATTATAATTATAAAATGATGTAATACCTGACCCATTTTTTCAGAATATAATGTTAAAATTGCCTAAAATAAGGTGAGATGTCAAATGCAACACACCATAAGCGACTACTGTAAGGTTTGCTCGTTTTTTTTAAATGTAAAGTCCGAGGATTTAAGACAATATCTATCATTTACTTATAGCGATGACTTGATTTAAATAATAAAGCCTTTTGCTCAGCAGTGGACAAATTTAATGATTAATGGTGAAAATGTTCAATGGTGGTTAATTACTTTTTGTTGTTTTACGGGAGGTCGGTTATAACCGATATATATATATATAATGTGTGGTTTACGTCTCCGCATCACAGATATAAATCTGGCACAGTAATTTAGTGAACGAACTGAACCCGAGGCCGATAAGCTACCATGAAATAGACCGCTGGCGCTGGCACTACGCACTGAGTCATCGGCAAAGCTACGTGTTGCCTCCATCACAAAATAAGGAGACTGCAGAAAGTAAGCATCATTTATTTATACTAATATTATAAAAAGCTGAAGAGTTTGTTTGTTTGGTTGAATGCGCTAATCTCAGGAACTACTAGTTCATCATCATAATCAGCTCATTTTTTATGTCCCCACTGCTGAGGCACGAGCTTTCCCTATGGATGGATATGGAGAACGGGCCATAAACTACCACGCAGGCCCAGTGCGGGTTAGTGGTTGTTAACGAATGCTAATGCAGCCGGGACCAACGGCTTTACGTGCCTTCCGAAGCACGGAGTAGCTCGAGATGATTTATTTTTAGTCACCCATCCGTTGCTAGTCCTTTGCGAAATTTGCTTAACCTCAGCATTCGCAGACCTGGTGCGTTAACCACTGCGCCATCGAGCTCCTCAACTAACTACTGGTTGGAGTTGAAAAATTATTTTTGTGTTGAATAGTCCATTTATTGAAGAGGGCTATAAGCTATATTACATCCCACTATGACTATTAACGCGGGTGAAACTGCGGGGCACAGCTAATTTCATATAAAATCTAGCTACAACTGTGTTCGGACTGTTCCGAGCTGTTCTGAGTTTCGTGTCCGCGAGAAGGTCAATATATGCGGCTTCGAGCGCGGTATATATCTATATATATGTAGCTTACGTTCTGGGGTCACCTTATTTTGTGCCCCCAATCTCTATACATAGTATAAAAGAAAGTCCCCGGAACGCGTCTGTTAGTCTATTAGAATGGGCCAATCTGAGGAACCACTGGACGGATTTTGATGCGATTTTTTCTAATAGATCGAGCGTCCATCAAAACTACAATTGGACTCGGCAGGTGTCGCTCTTGTACGGGTGTTCAATCAAGCGGACGATGTCGCGAGCGGGCCACTAGTATTATATATACATAATCGTAGTCGTCGTGAGGAGCTCGATGGCGCAGTGGTTAACGCGCCCGGTCTGCTACTGTTAAAGTTAAGCAACATTCGCAAAGACCGCTCATCGGACCAAAAGTTTATCATCTTGGGCTCCTCTTCACGCTCCGTTGGTTCCACTGCATGAGCAGTTGCTAACATTCACCAATCTTGGGCCCGCGTAGTTATTTCCCGTTCTCCCTATACATCCATAGGGAAAGCTCGTGCTCCAGCAGTGGGGACGTTAAATGAGCTGTTGGGTGATATAGATAAATACAGGTACTATAATAATACAACGCTAACATTCGTAATAACTGATATGATTAAGCAGTTAATTCTAATGAATAAACATCAATAGAGGTTCTAAGTGTTAGGAGAAACATCAAATGAATTAGAATTTTCATTTTTTTTATTAAGTCAAGTACGATTTCTGGTACGAGATACTGGTTTATCATGTTAGTAATGGTAATCAAGTTTAACTTCTTTAGCAGTTTGGTTATGAACAAAAGTTACATTTAAATCAATATCCTAAAAAGCTTGTTAATGCATAGCCACACGACAAGACGTGTACTCGCGTCTGCACAGTGAAAAATAATTATCAAAATTGATTGATGTAAGAAAATGACCTCCGGCGGCGATGAAAAAACAAAAGAACACCGAGTGCCGACGAAGCGGGAAGGAAATTAATTGGCGCGGCTAGGTGCGAAATTGTTCACAGCTGCTGCAACGATCAGCAGATATGACGGGGTCATACGTCGCGCGGCGTGATTAGCCGCGCGCACCCGCCGGTAACCCAAGCCGCGCAGGCGCAGCACCGCCGTGCCGCCATAACATAATTAAAAATGATTTAAGGCATTCGCTCCGGCTGCTTTGTTTCGCGCATTATGTTTCACTTGTTCGCGTCGCCGTCGCGCGCGCACCTTTATTTTAACGCGCCCGCTTAATTCTGTCACAGTTTTTATAACCCTTTTGTATTTATTAATTCCCTTTCGGCTCCGGTAGCGCTACGCTTCTCAGAAAACGATTTTGACGTGACATTTCTTTGGGTCGCGCGGTGTTCTTAGCGTTAATGAAGCGTCCGATTTCGGCGCCGTTCATTTTCGGAAAATATCATAATGGCTAATTAAACTAATTTTGAAATTCCGTCGGATCTTAAAGCGAAATCGGGCGGCTATACTTGGATTCATAGAAATCGTCAAATCAGATTTATGGGCCGAATCCGTAAAGGCATTCCAGAAAGCGGTCAGCTCAACGTTTCGTCGTCGGGCGCTAAGGAAGGAGTGCTTACTCGTACATCAACGGGAATGCACAAAACGAAGTAGGCAATAAAATGGAGGTAAACAATGAAGGAGCGATTCCCGTACAGAGCGAGGTTGCAGCTTTAAAATGAGTATTGAAAGATTAACTCCGGCTTGTTGACGCGTCGCGGTCTGTTATCGAATTTCGCGAAGCCGGCCACCGTGTCCTCGCCGCCGAAATATAAATTCACCATGGGTCATTCAGCGTTGACGACTGCTTGAAGTAAGAAATTGGAGACAGCCGTTCAATTGTGTCGAATATATTTTATTCACTTTTCATAAGTTCGGCCTTCAAGAATGCAAATCTTATCGTGCTAATTTGTACGATAGTGTAGAAGTAAAACTTTTTGGAAAATCTTATGTTGTGTTGTGACCTTCACTATTAATCTTTTATCTCCCAGTGACTCCTTATGGAGCCATAGAACAATTGAATTTCTAATGTGTCTGGTTTTATGGATAACGAGAGGTTAATATAGCCTTTCTACATTCATCTCTATATCAATTTCAAACAACTAATTGATGTTTGAAGCAGAATTGACGCTATATCTCCATTTAAGATTTTAATACATTGCTCTAAATTATAAGAAGGTATTAAAAAAATAGCTCAACCAATCAAAAACTTTGTAGAGTTTACCACAAAGCTTGATGATACCTCAACAGAAAAATGAACCTTATTGTTTATCGGATTAAGCAGCAATATCGTCAAAACTTGAATAAGTACCAGACATGTCTCGAGGAAAATCTTTGACGAAAGCTGGTGGCGTTCTCAAACTTAGGGCGTTAGTGCATTGTTATTGTATATCCCCGTAGTAGTTAAGTCTTATAAAGTTAAGTAGCGAGATGTTTGCGGTTGCCGCTAGGTGGAGCTACGGTGATCCATCATGGCGGCGATCTATCACGCAGACAACCGACTATGTGGCTCCTACATTATGTATTGCGACATAATGTACGCCTCTTGTTTGTTGACCTTTTAATGTGATTAATTAATTAAAATACTAATCGCTGAAGGAAAATTCGTAACACATTTTTGTGATTAAAAGCTTTTCTCATCAATAAAAAGTAGGTATTCATTAAACTTTTACAATTAATTGGAAAGTAAAATAGTAGGTTAAGATCATACCGAAAGTATTACTTAATGAATAAAATGATAATGTTTGAAACTGAGTTGTAGAGTTATGAAAACAGTCTTGCATTGACCACGGCCTTTGCAAGTTACGAAATTTCTGGATATGTAAACTAAACGAGACTAGATTTGTATATAGTGTTTAAATTCAAGGCAGAACATGACTATTTTTCACAACATGACATTGATTTTTTGGCAAGACCCTACAAATTAAAAATCATAACAAAAGAGTGAATAATTCGGTGAAATATGGAACTGTGAAATAAAGCTTAAGAAGAAATGTGGGTTGCATGCTTATACAAAGTAGTTTCTTATACTTTATGCATATTGGTTTTTCCTGTAAGACTTTACTCATATTTTTAAATAGCCATATTCATAGCCTTTTAATTACAAAATAATTAGTGCCATATCTCCATTATAACACTGCGACCAAACTAACTAAACAAAAATTCAAATTTGGAAATTCTTAGTCGTCAATCGAGCATGAATAATAAATGCCGTCATCAATTACGTTTTTATGGCGCGAATGCAGCATAGTGGTTCACCGGGTCCAAGAGTGCACTGTTATCCAAAGGTTTGTTTATTTCGCGACGTGCTATTAAATCACAGTCATTTAATTACACGAAGATTTCGTAGTTAACATCACACTACATCCAAACTAAATAAACAAAAATTCAAATTTGGAAATTCCAAGAGTCGTCCATCGAGCATGAATAATAAATAATTAGCCGTCATTAATCCGTTGTTTATTACGTTTTGGTGGCGCGAATGCCGCATAGTGGTCCACCGGGTCCGAGAGTGCGCTGTTAATTAGTTTTTTGTGCGCGGGGCGGGCCGGCCGACGCCGGCGCATTACGATGAGTCGGCCTTTCGGCTACCGGCGCCGTGCGCTGGTAATTATACACTCGTTACTACCGTGCTGCGCCGGGTACGTGACTTAGCCTTACGAGTCATACGACTTAAGAACATGTTGTTGGTAGAGAAACATCTTTGTATTGTTTACGTGGTTCTGCCGTTACCGTAGTGCAAAGTACCACTGCGCTTTTCTGAGATATTCTACCTGACTTTTCCCTCCACGACGCGGTCAACTCAAGCGAAGGTCCTACCCTTAAGAAACCCGCTATCACTACGGCATGAAGAACCTTAAGTTGCTTGCCGTCCCTAAATTTCCGTTACGTTGTAAAGGTCGTCTGCGGCAATTTTTCGAAAAAAAAACCTAACTTTGCCTATTGAGTCTATGCATGATTTGAGGAGCTCGACGGCGCAGTGGTTAACACGCCCGGTCTGCGAATGCTGAGGTTAAGCAACTTTCGCAAAGGCCGGTCATCGGATGGGTGACCAAAAATTTATCATCTCAAGCTCCTCCGTGCTTCGGAAGGCACGTAAAGCCGTTGGTCCCGGCTGCATTAGCAGTCGTTAACAACCACCAATCCGCACTGGGCCCGCGTGGTGGTTCATGGCCCGTTCTCCCTATCCATCCATAGGGAAGGCTCGTGCCCCAGCATTGGGGACATAAAATGAGCTGATGATGATGATGATTTGAGAAACACAAGTAAAGAAACCTCTTCGTTGTATTCACGTGTTCCTGTTTTTTTTGAGATATTAGCCTTATTTCAACTTCCCCTACGGTCAAGTTGTAAGACCAAGTGTGACTGACGAGTCATGAAACTTAACAACAAATTGCTGGTGAACATGCCAAAGGAATATCTTCATAGTGTTTAAGTGATTCGGCCATTCCCGTAGTACCATAGGGATTTTCTGAGTTATCGCCTTCTTTTCAACAGCCTTTGTGGTCTAGAAGTGACCACTGGTCGTACGTGACTTTGCTTAACGAGTCTTACAGCTCAAGCGAAGTACATGTTGTTGGTTAACACTCGGTAAAGAACCCTTATCAATGTTTACGTGATCATGTGTAGCAATGAAAGTTGCTGTAGACTTCAGCACATGCCTTAATAACATCAGTAGAAGTCGACAAGAGCCTGTTACACAATTAGATAATCTATTTTGGGAAAGTACTAAAATGTTCAGCGACTTTTAGCTGTTGACTGTACCAATGCTATATTTTGAGATACAACTTTCTGTATATAACCGACTCTTTAGTCTTATGAGACCAGCGGTTTCAGACTCACATGTGTTGAATGTTTCTAAGTGAAGGTACATATTCTATATGAGTTGATCGTAGAGCTTATTCTCAGTCTACCCGGCTAGCTACCACCATCACATATAAGTCTTTGCCATAACAAAAATAATGGCTTTGTTGTGGTGAGAAGCGGTTCAGCTATTTTCATGTCAATCGTCACACCATCAGCAAGACAAGCAATTCCTCGGTGGAATAAAATATTTTTTTTAAATATTCTATGCTTATATCATACATGTTGCGAGCTGCGCCATATACTTAGGTGATAATTATGACGTAGGAGAGCAGACATTTAATGTTGCTGGTTAACAGCACACAGTTCTGATATTACCTAGTGACATAACTAAAATCAACTCATTAAGTTCGTGATGAGTCTTGTTAAGTAGCTCTATGATGATGATGAAATCCTGTGATCCCTCATCAGATTAGGGACATAGGGCTCGCAGTAGGGACTTCCATGCGTCGCGGTCTTGTGCTGTCGCTTTATAGTCGACTGTAGCTTTAATTCGTGTAGTGCAAAGATTCAAAGGCATAAAATTTTCCTGGACTCAAATTATCAAATATTAATCGTAATCAGACTTTAATCAGATCACAGTATCACAACGTGGTTACTCAAGCTTCATTACTTTTCGCGATGCCTTTTTATGTTCTGTCAAATTATCGGACAGGCATAACCAAATAGATGTTGAGCAAATGACGATGAGTCAGCCTTTCAGTCACTGGCGCCGCATCATAATAATTATACAGGCGTTACCTACTACTGTGCTGCGCCTGCGCCGGTGAATAGGCATGTGAGCTCTCTATATGACACTGATGAAATTCTTTATCGAGGTGTCGATGTTATTCTTTTGTTTTGATCTTGATTTAGAATATGACTGTAATCGTGAATGTTCCCTACCTATTTGGACTACTTTGGGACTCACGTTGTTTACATCGTCGATCGTGAACAACCAAGTTTAAAACATAAGCTCACACCTATATTATTATAGTATTATTAGTATTATTAGTATTATTATAGTATATTAATATATTATTAATATTGTATTTACTGTATTTGCTTTTGTAATATATTTTATTCTATATCTATTGAGTATGAGTTTTATTCTCTCGTTCTTATCTCATTAGATAAAAAAGCTTACGAAAATAATAACAAGTCGAACGCATCGTTTTTCCCAAAGCGCCCGATTCGACAGCCAACGAATAGAGAAGGGGCGCACGCGCGAGTGTCGACAATAAATTCCATCGATAAAATCGACTGCGCCCGCGCCGAGACGGTGGCGGCGCGGACGGTAATTTCTTAACGACACACGGCCGCGGCGTAACCCGGTGGCGACGCGTGCGCTTACGCATTTTATTTCTCTCGCTCGCATCAAGCGGCCGACACCAAAATAATTGTCCCCCACTCAGCACAGATGGTAATCAAGGCGACTATTAAAGAAGCTCTTAATGGAGCCTTCTTTTATGGACGAAATTAGAGAGGCTTGCAGCTAAAGTGCGTCGGTTGCGCGTGCTCTAATACAAACGGGAGCAATTGGAGAATTCCGATTGACGCGCCGCACCGTTGTTTGTTTTGTATTGACAACAAATGGATGCTTTGTTGATTCGACTTGTTTTTATAAAATGTAAGTTATAGATTTCGATAGTGTAATGAATATGATCTGTTTAGCTTAAAGCCTTTTCCATCTTATAAATATAACCTTATGGTTATATGCAAATAAACAATTATGAAATGACCAGATATTAGAACATTGCTTAATTTTTCCTAACATAACATCAAAGTATGCTTAACACACAACAGATATTACTTTGCCAACGACGCTAAAATAATCAATGTACGTACCTGCTGCTATTCATTGCACATATCGGCAATTGCCAAGAACCAATTAGAAAGGATTAATAATGAACAATTTGCTCACCGAAATCAAATTAGCCCGAGACACGTCTACACCATTGTTAGCAATACCAACAATTATATTTGCATTAATATAAAGCCAAATAAAAAAGTAGGACTAGCAGTACAATTATGGCTACTGACGGTGTTAATACGACTGACAAGGTCAAGTGCATTGCTCTTTCCGATACAAAGAGAGCTATAATTACAATCCGAATAGGATTTAAAGGGAGCTGCTGATGAATGAGGCTGCCTTTCAACGCGCTGGTCAGCCACGATTGAATGTTGGAGTTTGTAGCGGCTACCGACCCATTGTTGCCGCTCATGCTCGCCGAATGAGTTTGCTTACTAATTACCGACATGTAGGGTGACCACGCTGTGTGCGTTGATGGTATTTAAACAAGAAATCAAATTTAAACTTTAGAAACAATATTCTTAGTTATTACTGACATGTAAGGTGACCACGCTGTGTGTTGATGGTATTTAAACAAAAAATAATTTTAAAACAAATTTATAAACAAGAATCTTACTAATTACTGACAAGTAGGGTCACCACATTGTGTGTAAATGGTAATTTAATAAGATTTTGTTTTTTAACAAATTAAGTAACAATAGATAGATGTGGTGGTTGTTTCAAAATTAATGGTGATTAGAAGAATCCTAGAATCCGACTGGATGGCGTTCACACTAATTGCTATCTGTTGCTACGCAGCATTGTTTTGCATTGCCGTGTTACAGTTTGAAGGGGATTAGATCATATGAAATTACAAGACAGTAGCATAAGAACTGAAGCTTTAGGATCTGCAACGCGTGTGTGATACCCTTGTGTCGAAAGCTGTCATGCATAAGCTATGTTGGCAGCTTTTCAAATCACTTTACAGAATAAAAACCAAAGAAAAATATAGAAAGTTATGTTATTTTTTTATTTATATCAATGGTAGATAGAAATCGTTCTTAAAAAAGAAAACTTGCATAGTTATATATATTTTTTTAATAATAATAATAAGTTAATAGTCTTTGGTTGTCTCTCTGCTGGACAAAGGCCTCCATCATTGAAACTAATTGATCACTACAAATGATGATGAAAAAATCAATAGAAAATAAACAAAGAAAAGTTTTCAAACAAAATTGATGCAATATAATTTAGCAACCCAGACTATAAGTAAGTATCTTTCAAAGACTAAACTATACGGAATTCTTCTCCAAGATAAGAAGCAGTTTTTAATATTGTTTTTCATCATCGTCATTAAATTGAAAGTGTACAGATGCGTGAGGCAGCAGCTACTGATTTCATTGACGTGGCTTTCAAATTGCCGGAATAAGTCTTCTTACTAATTACAACGCTCGCGCTCTCATAAAAGTGTTAGGGCTACCACTTATCCTTTGAATAATATTCAGAATTACTTATATTACCCTTAAATTATAGTAAAACTAGATTCGCCCACGGACCTTATTGTTCTTGACCAGGAATAAGGTATTTTAATAACGCTTAGAGACAGTGTGGCTTTCTATAAGTGAAGGAATTTTTAGTGCCTATTCACTAACTAGTTTTAGAGATTTACTCCCTACATTCAAACAAATCTTAGCTCTTTACAAAATTTGTGTAAACACTGCAGTATTACAGGAAAAACAGATACATAATAAAACTATAAAAGCTTTTTTCTTTTCCTCAAAAAAAAAAACAAAACCACTTGTACTTCATCTCACCTTATACTTAGTGATGATATAAAGCTGAAGATGATACTGAATGGCTAGAACATATGATCAATATCTTACCTCTAACTTACCGAACACTATGACATTTTTGCTGTGGGAATAGAGTTGAAAAGCAAGGGCAATAGACTTCAATAGCCAGCCAGGCGGCCTTGCAATGCCAAAAGCCTAAAACAGAACAAAACCACTACGTAGGTATATCGCAAATATACGTATAAAACAATATTTACCGACATCGAAAGTATGTATTGAGCGTGAAAATAGTGATTAACTAAAAGCGCTATTAAATTAAGTTGTAAATAATTGAAGACATTGAGGAGCAATGGAAGTCAACATAGTAGAGAATAAAGTCGTAAAACGCAGATTTCTAAATGTTTTCCAAGTAGGTACATCGCTACGATGTTTCTCTCTCGCCTTATAATTTCTAGGAAACCACTCGTTTCTTAAGTGTTGCCATTAAAGCATCTTTTACAAAATTAGTACGGCATAAAAGAAATCTCTAAGATCAGTCGTGCCGAACACCACAGCTTAAGGAAATACGGCCTTAGCAAATAAAAAGTATAAACGCTATGCTATCGATACTTATTAAACTAATTGCTATGGCTCCACAAACATTTTAGTAGCAATGTTACATTGCAATTTCAAGATTGGCAATTTATCACTGTCACATAGCGCCAATTGCGAGTTCTCATTAAAATAATTAATTTTAATTAGGACTTAATTGGTTTAATACGTGTTGGCAACCCTAAATGGTGTCGGTAAGGCGGCCATAGTACGTGCAGCTATGTTACATTATCTTTAATTAAAAACTTCCAGAGGCCATCTCTAGATTAGCGGTCACAAAAAGGGTTACGAGGGATCAGTCGGAACACCTCGATTCGTCACGAGACACAGCTTTATTTTTATTTGAAAGAGCCCATTGTTAAAGTTAACCGAATTTGCTGTTCAATAAAAAATGGCTAATTAAGAAATGTTCGAGCGGCCGTTAAAATTTTTGGACTTCTTTTGATTTCGCCTCCGGAGTTTTATGTTATCTCAGTTGGTATGTTAAAATTAATGCGGCGAGGGTCTGGATGGTGCTATTCCATTCATTCTTTATGTACGCCGGTAGCTGACTATAAATTATATAATTAAAAAAAATGCCTGGCGAAGTAAATAATATGTTGAAGGATGGTATTTGTAAGTAGCGATTAAATCGACCAGGACGGTATGAGTAAGGAATAATATATGTCTTCGTATCCCGTTTCTACATTTCAGGAAGGTGTGGCAATGATGGCAATTACAACAAAATTAAAAGCTTATGATTGAAACTTAGATGTTTATGAGTTGTGTTACACAAGTCTTCGTGTGATCGAGTTAATTAAAAGCGCAGGTTTTGTTAATCAAAAGTGTATATACTTATACAACTTGTAACAGAAAGGGGTGTCAAAATAAAAAGATCCACACTGTGTCCGTTCTAGATCTTGTATGCAGAGTTATTATAAGACATAAAAATAGAAACAGAAATAATCTTTATTAACATTGAAACTTACATACTTTTGACAAGTAAGTAACATAGATAACGGGTTTACAAGACAAGAAGAATACACGCCAAAAGAATAAAGTTGCCAGCGGTTTCCACACTAGGACGAGCCAACATGATTATTAACTTTAATTTATGAGTTTTCAATTAAATATTTCTATTGTGTCGTCACATCAAAATAAACAAGTCCCAGCTGCTTGCAACAGGAATGTGCAAGACGACGACAAGAATATTATCATCATTATCAAAATGTCAGCGTCACTACTGCCGTAATGTTAAGATTACTAGCACAGCGTTGCCCTCAGACGTCACCTACCTTACAGACATTTGTTTATAGAACAGACTTTTGTAACTGAATATTATTTAATACCAAGGGGGGACTGAAAAAGATTGTTACGTCACTTTATTATTTAATCGTCATACGAATTGATGTTACTGCTTTATGTTTTTGTAAATTATTTCCATTGAAAGAAAGAAAAACAAACTATGCAAGACTGATTTTGAAGATAATATACCTAACTTTTAGATATTGTAACATAAAATTGATCAATGAAGAATTATGACTATGACTTCCATTTATTTAGGACAAAATACATTGATACAAAAATACACAAAAACAAGAAGAGTGCTGTTAATTTTGTTTTACATTGTAAGCTCATATCCAGTTTAGCCTGCCCGCCTGCACTCGTTGTACTTTATAGTTTTTAAGTACACTTTTGTAAACTATTCTTAGTTTGAAAAGAGTAGCTACTAAATTTCTTGTTGCTATTCTTAGAAGAAACGATCTTCTGAACCACCGGCAGCGGTGGGAATTAATATATGGAAATAATTTATTTGTATTACAAAATAAATAGTTGTAACGTAAAATTATTATTTGGTCAGCAGAATTATACAATCGGTCAGCATAAGAAATCCTTACTGTTGGTTAGGTTAAGTTAATTTTTTTTCCGAGCTAAGCGCAGCGTAGCAAGGGCCAGTCACGGAAGGGGGGAGCGGCATAAGACTGCTGTTCAGAATGATGTAAGTTGCAGACTGATTTAGAAATATTTGCTGAACCTAAGTTGCTGCCCGATAACAATTTTTTGCTAACAAAAATACGAATATTTTGCTAACCGTTTAAATAACATCCATTAATATAGGATGTATCTATAAGTTTGTGACTTCGTTTGTTTGAGGAGGGTAATAATCTCTGGTTCAATTCCAAAAATTCTTTCACTCATAGAATGATACAGTCTTTGTCGAAAACGTCATAGGGAATATTTTTTTTGATAAAATAATAAGTGTTGATTTTTGTGCGGAAAAATACGAATTGAACGCGGACGAAGTCGCGGGAAAGTGCTAGTAGTTTATCTTTTCCCGTTTTGTTTTGTTGTTAATGACATATATTGCACGTAAAAAACGCATTCATATGCGCAATTTGTGAGCAATTGAATAAAGAGTTCCAATACTTTCACAGAAAAAAAGAAGACAATTTACTCATTGTCCGCATTTGACAAAAAAGAAGTTTAGTGATGAATAATGTCAGTACTAAAGCGGGTGGTGTACACCCTTAGGGCCCACACACACGGCGACTTTTTGTAGCGATTCTGTCGCGCGTTTACAAAACGTGCGACTACATCGCTACTAACGCGCGTTAGTCGCATTTGCAACGGGCTACAGAAGCGATGCCAACGCTCTACTAACGCGCTACAGCATCGCGTTTTTGCCCACATTTCGGCTGTCCACGCTTCGGCTGCTTACGTAAAAGCAGCACCAAAGACAATGTGACTAATGTTGCCTCAACGGAGTCCATCTTGCAACTGTAGCGATCGCAGTAATTTTTGTGCCGTTACTGAATCGCGTTTGCATCGCGAATGAAACGTGGTTATGTGGGCGACGGCAAACAGCTAGCGACCACATTGCGACTGTATCGATGCGAACGCACGACAGCATCGCTACTGCGTCGCTACAAAAAGTCGCCGTGAGCGAGGGGCCTTAACTTCATACTGACGAACTTTGTACTAAATGGTACACACGCCTGTATATCAAACTACCTCAAACTGTCAAATGTCCTCAATAGAGTTTGAACTTTATATAAAGCACATATGGTTGAAGATTTATCCAACGTCGCCTCCCATCCACGGGAGGCGACCGTTCCGTCAGCCTATGTAGCCCTTCAAAGGCTATAGGCAACTCCAGAGGGTGTTTAGTCAGTAGGAGTCTGACACAGGCTAGCTCAACCGCTTGAGGTAGAACCGTTCATGTGTATTCACCTCCTCTCACCCCCGGGTTGCTAGTTTTTGCAGGTGGGTGCCCCACTCACCTGCAAAATGATCAGTAAGATCAAAAAAAAAGAAGATTTATTGAAGAAATTGACAGTTGGGGACTTCTTGGTGGGAAAGTGAAGAGTCACGACTGCGGTTTTGTTTTATTTTTAAAAATTTGTGTTATGTCGAATATTAATGTGAAATAATGGTGGATTATTAACTGTTAAGTGTTTGTGAGTGTGCATGAGTGTTGGCAAATGAAACAAAAAAGTGCAACGTCACTTTTCAAATTCTCTCAGGAAGTCCGCCCGAGGACTTAGTAAAGCCCCACATCTTTACTGAGATACTCGAGGGGTTGGGGGGGTATATCATTTCTCACTTCTCATTTCTATTATCACTCATCATCATCATCATACAGGAAAGAAATATTGTTTATTTATGTACTTATTACTTTTAAGAAAAATTACTTTGACACTGGCTAAATGTGCTATTCACACGAAGCCATCAACTAAAGAAAAATAAATTGACAGTTTTGGATAGGTTGATGTGCAGGCTGTACATTCAAGAAAATACTCTCGTAAAATATTTTTGATTCAATGTAAAGTCATCAGCCCCCCAATTCTGCTATTTATTTTGATCTGAAACGAATCTGAAACGCTATAGTATCAACGTTTATTATTCTGCTAACTACGAAACCACTTATAGAGTTAATTTCGTAGTTAACGGAATACGAGTACGCTATAGTTTAACATTTTCGTATTCTGCTAACTACTAAACTATAGAGTTGATTTCGTAGTTAGCAGAATAGCGAAAACGTTGAAACTATAGCGTTTCAGATCTGTTCAACGATCAAAATAAATAGCAGAATTGGGGGGCTGGTTAGTCTCTTCAAAGGTACGGTTTCGCTATTCAATCATAACACAGGGTAAGCATCAACTGCATTAAACATCGTGACATTTTTTTACTTTCAACTATTCTAAAAGTATTCTGAGGTAAGAAGTTAAAAGCTAGACACATTAATATAAATTATAGTCATACATAACATCTGTTTTATTTATACAGATGGAGATGTCTGATTTTCTTTGACGTCAAAACTAGTTATTATGTTGTCAGTCATGTGGAGACTTTGTAAGGACATCGCAGTGGTTCAAACTTCAATCGCAACTTCATCAACACTGTCATGTGCGCATAAAAGTTTTGAAAATTAGCAAATAATGAATCTTTTCTTTTATCTCTGCAAAGACAAAGCAGCAAATCTATCACGAGACAAATTTTCAAAACAATGTTGTTGTTTCTGATGATAAAAGGCTTATTTATAGAAAATGAGGACAAGTAGCACAACTAACTATGCAATAACCCGCTCACAACAATATTTATCATTAAGATATAGTAGGGCAAAAAATAATATTGTTCAAGAAGAGGGTCAAACCGATTACTCATACTGGGGTTCTGATTTTTCTCGTACACAAACATCCTTATTAAGTTGGTCCGTGACAATGTAACTGCGGCAGGTTACATGAAGCCTGCGAGCGCACAGAGGCGTCCGTGTTCGTCGTCATCGCGCCCGTCACGTGACGTCTCTGTCCGGTGCGCGTCGCCATCGCCATCGCTAGCACAAAATAAGGAGACTGCAGAACGTATCCTAAATCCTTCATACAAACGCGCTCGAGCAAAGCACGCATAGACAACCACGATCCACGGGACAGGCACAGTGCATGATGCCGTTCCCTCTAAAACCTCTGACGGTGATTCGTTTCATACGGCTTGAGGAACCCTTTAAGTTTCTCGTCGCCCCCAAACAGCCCGGTGAAGCTTAAAAATGCCATCTGAAATAATCAGCAAACTTTCTCAAAAAAAAGTGTAGACACGGCCACGGAATCTCGCAACAACAGCTGCACTCGGATTGGTTAGAGATGGTCCGAGGTTTCGTGTCAGTGTGTGCGTTGCTCGAGGTATGTATTAAGCTTACCTTCTGAGGTCTCCTTATTGAGTGTCGCTAGCGTCTCGTTGGCGAGCGGCGCGCATCTCTGCATAATTACGCAGCCGCAGCCTAATGTGCGGCGTCGCGGAATGTCGCGCCTCGCGGTAACGAGCCGCCGCCCGCCGCCCGCCGGCCGTCGCGCGCCGCAACGTCCGCCGATTTACTCCGCACACGACTAACACCTATTTGCGGTGATGCTCATCCTATTTTATTACAAAATTTACGATACCCAAGATTTATGCACCCACTTAGTTAATAATGTGGCTACCCGAATGAAAGGAGAAACATTGCGCGTAATGAAAAGCCACCGGATCACCGGTGCGTCGACTGGTGACGTACGCTTTCATTACGCACAGGAATAAATCAAAATAATACCGAGGTGAGATAGCGAATGGAAAATCAGGCCCCGCCGCCGCCGCCTGCGCCCGCCCTTTGATTTATGCCGGTAATTTTCCGGGCGGTTACGTGAGCAACTCGCGATTTTTCTCCGTGCACACACGTAATTAGATAATTTTCATGAATTTCCCGGACTGCTGAACTCGAGACGCGGTACGCCCCGTATTTATGTATACGTTCGTCTTGATTGCTTACATTTTGTGCGTGTCATTCAAGTACGACTATGTACTACAAGCAAAGCACTTTTGAAAAATAGAGCAGCATATTTTAAGGATAAATATACAGGAAAGGTTTGAAAACACGACAACAAGGATTGCACACGACAGTTGAAATTCCAAAGAAATTTTTTATATTTTTGTTTTTTTTTTGTAACGACAGTTCCTTATTTTTATTCATGATACGAGGATTAATAAAGCATACAGACTGAATTAATATGCTGAGGTGGACCGGTCCTCGCCGCGTTCGTCGACTGTTTTCGTATTAATTTCTGTCACAGATTTAATTGCTCACCTCTGGCTTAAGCTTTTTAATAAATTCGAAGACAGGCAGCGATGCGCGCAGCGACCAAAAAATACACGGACGGGTCCCATTCGACCGAAAAAAAGTCGGATTTTAATTTATAAAAGACAGGACAAACGATTAATAATTTATTTGTATCCTCCGTTTCTTACGCGCGAGGGTTCGAGCGTTAAAAACAACCGTTAAAACCGACGACTTTGTATACCTCGCGTTTAGTCCGAAATGCCAATTGCGGGTAGACACAAGTATACAGCGAGCCGGAATGTCGCTTTAAAAAACCCGCTAATAAATAAATCGCGTCGCACGCACCGGGGCGGCGCGGCGGCGTAAAAAAACGTCCACCATATTCGATTCTTTAATGTGATTTAAAAAAAATAGAAGCAAACGGAGGCTCGCTCCGATTGAAAATGAATGAGGGCGAGCGCGATAGTGGAAATTAGCATTGAGGTAGGATTCAGGAGCGGCCTTTGTGCGATCATATCGAGGTGTATTGTTTGCGCTTTTTACGGCGGCGGCGGCGCGCCGGCCGTGTCTCCTCAGCCCCTATTACGTGTCTGTCGCCTTTTTGCTGGCAATAATTACAGGCGCGGCGGTACGCAATCAGCCGATACGTTTCGGGCGTTAGAGATAAAGTGGGTCGGAGGCTCGGCGGCTCGGAGCGGCATCGGAGCCGATAGCCGCCCGGCTCCCTTGGCTCCGTCTGTCCTGATTCACTGAAACTCGGTCACAAGCTAATGGCTGCTTGTCGGTTCGTCACATTCGAGAAAATGTTAAGTCACCTGATTATATTACTCAGATAGTCAATTTGTTTGCTTTTACAATTGGCGGATATTATATATCTATGCTATTAGTCTTAGATATACCTCATCATCATCAGCTCATTTTATGTTCCCACTACTGCGGCGCGAGCCTTCCCTATGGATGGATAGGGAGAACCACGCGGACCCATCCAATGAAAGGGCTTTGCGAAAGTTGCTTTACCTCAGCACTCGCAGACCGGGCGCGTTAACCACTGCGCCATCAAGCTCCTACCTAGATATACCTACCTAGATTAAAACAGCTTAGCCAAGCTTTAAAAATTTTACGCCTGTACTGTACAGTACAATGTATGAGCTGATTATGAGGCCATATATTAGAAAGTACGGTCAACACATGGTATCCATCAGCAATACTGGAAAGCAAATAATTGAAAACGGAGCCATTAGAGAGATAAGATCGTGAACGTCGCTGACGTGGGCATCGAGATTCATAAATTAGCGATTACGCACACAGCCAATAATAACGGCAACAATGGGATTGAATGCAGATGAGCGCGAGCGGGCCGAGCGAGCGAGCGAGCGGACCGATCGACATTTGTATGCGATATCTAAGCGCACAATTGGATGCCGGCGCGAGTATTCGCGCTAATGGTACACTATCTAGCAATCGTTTGAGAGGTGCCCACCGTGCGGCGGACCACACTTAGTGGCGATAAATAAATAATTCAACTGGAATAACGTGCTATATTCTATAACGCGTATTTTAATATTGGCCGACCGCAAGTGGGAGGCGTTGCTGTTAACACCGCAGACGGAGGACGCTTTCTACAACTTGAAACAACTTAGAGTATTATTTATTAACGGGATTCTTTGTGAGTATCCGATATTTCGGCACAGTAAATAGTTATATTGAAACAACTAGGTACGTTTCAATAATTATGAAGAGAATAACGAAAAAACTTACATAAAGGTTTTTTCTTTAAACAATGAAAATTGTCGTGCCCTAGCAGTGGTGGGGACGTAATGAGCTGGTGATGTGATGAATGCAAATTTTTAGCTTTAGTTAGTTAGTTATTATATAATCATTGTAATCGCGATAAAGTTGTGAAAGAAGTAGAGCTAAACCGGTGGTAGAGTTTAACGAAAGACAGAAATAAAGAAAGAAAATTATTGACTTCACAAACTAAAGAA
This sequence comes from Eudonia mercurella, assembly GCA_963082485.1. NCBI lineage: Eukaryota > Metazoa > Arthropoda > Insecta > Lepidoptera > Crambidae > Eudonia > Eudonia mercurella. Next base: position 11,762,230 of record OY720035.1, on the reverse strand, counting down.
ACAGAAATAAACACAATAAAGATAAGGTACAAATGGAAGGCAAAGACATATTACAGATATAAGTGAAGGTTATAGTGTCAAAATTGTCAACAAAATATTTTTATTAAAGAATACCAAAGCAGCACTTTGATGCTAATAACATATTGATTTGTTTATTATATACCCATTTAATGTTTTCTGAAGTTTACACAAAGCACTACTAATTGAAAACACTTTAAACATAATCTCGCGTCGCGTTAAATGTCATAAGCACGTCACGCACAATAAAACGTATAAATGAACGCAAGTAAATCCGCATTAAGTGTTTACTACCAGCTATAGTCCCATCACTAAAAATAATTACAATACTCAACTTGTTAACTTAAGGACGGTCAATAAAAGACACTGTCCAGGGTAATGTAATCGCCCATTGCGTATAATGTAATGTTAAAACATAACAATTACGCAAAATTTAATATCGAAATGCCAAGTGGACGCGCCATTTAAATTACACAGAGATGCTCAAATTACCGTGTGGCGTACGGTACCTCATTATTTATTAATTAATTACGGGTAAGAACTAGGCCTTCATCTCATCTGATGATAAATGATGATAAGGCCGAAGGTAACAGGAACTGGCTTATCTTATCTTATCAGTTCATTGTACTTTATAATTTTCTACTTTGCTATCGCATCGATAGCTAGTCAGGCGGGCTTAAAACAAGTGGTACCACCAACCAAACCGAGTACAAACATGTACCCCCGCTGGGAATCGAACCCGGGACCTCTCGGTCTAAGACTGGTGTTCTTAACAACTAGACCACAGAGACGGTAAAACGGTGAAACCTCATTAACGTGATTAAAATACAAGTGATGAAGAGGCGATGCAAAAACGAAACGCACCGGTAATGGCGGGTGAAAATACAATAATATGGCACTTTTGTATTATTAACTCGCGGCTTAAAGAGGTCGTCGTAATTAAAGTTACCAATAACAATGTTGAAGTTTAAAGTGAGACTTTTATGGGAGCATTTGCATGCAAAGGTGGATTGGTATTCCTGCGCCTGCGACATAAGTTTTTTCGTGCATGAGGTGAAATTTTTTAGTTTAACTTTAATGTAAGTATGAACGATGAGATGAGTTATGATCGATGGACAAATTAATTTCGTAATATTCGTTTCGATTCGATGGCGTCATACAAAAATGTTGGTACGGTTAGCAACGAAAGTCGTTGAACACTCGTAATATCACCAATAGAGATTCACAAGCGCCTGTTCGATTCATTACTTGCTTTGACAAAGCACTTAATTGTTCAGCTTTTTTTTTGCTGGCGGTACATGCAATTAAAATATCCTCATCACCTTTAGATACCTGGTGCTTCGGAAGGCACGTAAAGCCGTTGATCTCGACTGCATTAACATTCGTTAACAACCACCAATCCGCACTGGGCCCGCGTTGTGGCTTATGGCCTGTTCTCCCTATACGCAATGGATCGTGCCCCAGCAGTGGGGACATAAAACGAGCTTGATGATAACTTAGAAAACAAACGAATAATACACCTAGTTATCGGTGTTATTTCGCCAATTCACAATTGTTTGCCCGTCTATTACCGCTAAGTCATTAGCTGTATTACAGATAGTGGTCGGTAACTGGATGTCGTGACTTCAATTTCCCTGCATGATTTCCGACTTTGGTGCCATTACGAGTTCGATTAACCTATCCGAGGCAACAAAAAGTCCACTTTCAGGCTTAGCGCTGCTCCGTTTGTAATCTAAGATGCTTTTGAGAATTCTCAAGCGTTAATTAAATATATCGACAAAAAAGTGTCTCGCGTAAACAGGATCAACGACCACATAGGTATACCTAAATGGTTTGCTACAACTAAGGACATAACTCGTATTTTTATTCTCTTATAACTCGTTTTTGTCTAAGTAACTGTGAGCTTTGATGTTAAGGAATAAAGCGTGATTCATTCATCTGACCTGATGATAAGTGACGATAAGTTGGAAGACGGAAAGTGCACATCACCCAAAAGACTACTTAGGAACTAGCTTTCTTATCTCTAATTGTCGGGACACAACATTGCGACAAACTTTGGTGCTATTGCTACATACTTAGATAAGACGGTGGTAACTAGCCAAGTGGATACAGAACAAGCCCTTCTACCAACCGAACCACTTGGTTCAAACCCAGGACTTCTAGCCAAAGAGGCGGTTAGAATGAGGCTTTAATAATACATACATCAACCAGTAGACAAACATCAAAGTAGGCTCTCTCAAACATGGACATCACGTAAATATTCAAAGCGAACACAACTAACTACCAAAGATACTCTATAACTTGTCGTAATGAAAAGCTACATAAGTCTCGCGTTGACAGCGATACGCGACTCATTGGTGAGTACTGCGTGTAAATACTGTCTATCCGTCAGCATGCGTCGGCGCGTCGTCGTGTGTCGCCCGTTACCTACAATGACTATCAACAGAGCAGTGCTTGATCGTACTGAGCGAATTTCGATTCGTCAATCGGTTTCGAAAGATAGGTAAAATAATAGTAAGATAATACACTATAACTTTTCGTAAAAAAGTGCATACGTCTCTCGCTAACATGACAGCGACACGCGACTCTTTGTTGAGTCTGTGTGTAAACGCTGTCTATCCGTCAGCGTGCGTCGAGGCGTCGTGTATGGCCCGTTATGACTACAAAACGATTCGGCTGACTACCAAAGATACGCTATAACTTGTCGTAATGAAAAGCTGCATAAGGATGGTCATACACAGGCAGTTTGAAGCAATGAAACCGCTCAAGCAGTTGCGATTGCTACGGGCGGTCAGCAGGTCGGTGAAATGACAGCTTCACTACGACTGCTCAAGCGGTCCGTGTATTTTGATCAGTTGCTAAGTGCTCGAGCAGCTCGTGTATGTAGACCCTAAGTCTCGTGTTGACAGCGATACGCGATTCCTTGGTGAGTACTGCTTGTAAACGCTTTCTATCCGTCAGCTTGCGTCGCCCGTTACAATGACAATCGACAGAGCAGTGACGTGACGTTTGATCGGACTGAGCGAATTTCGGTTCGTCAATCGTTTTCGAAAGATACACTACAACTTATCGTAAAATAGCTGCATACGTCTCGCGCTAACATGACAGCGACACACGGCTCTTTGTTGAGTCTTCGGGTAAACGCTATCTATCCGTCAGCGTGTGTCGCAGCGTCGTGCATCGCCCGTTACAATTACAAAACGTTTCGGCTAACTAACACAGATACTCATTAATTTGTCATAATAAAAAGCTGCATAAGGATGGCCAAACACGGGCCGCTTAAAGCAATGAAACCGCTCAAGCAGTTGCGACTACTCCGGACGGTCAGCAGGTCGGTGAAATGACAGCTTCACTACGACTGCTCAAGCGGTTCGTGTATTTTGATTACTTGGTAACTGAGCCTGTGTGTGTATACCCTAAGCATGCTTTTAAAACTGTGCCCTAAGTCTCGTGTTGACAGCGATACGCGTTTCCATGGCGAGTACTGCTTGTAAGCGCTGTCTATCCGTCAGCGTGCGTCACTCGTTACAATGACAATCGACACAGCAGTGACGTGACGTTTGATGACACTGAGCGAATTTCGATTCGTCAATTGGTTTCGGCTGTATATTGTCTCGTGTCAATGAGCTGTCTGCTACAAGCAAATTGAAAGTAGTTTATTTGTATTGCAAGATTAGAGTGTGGCCTTATTGCAAACAATAACCCCTATATTCATAAAAACTATTTAAGCATAATTTAGTTAATCATTGTTTTGTCTCTTTTTCTCAAATTCAAAATGACGTTTGTGGGACGTTAACAAAAAATTTAACTAAATAATGCTTAAATAGTTTTTATGAATAAGGGGGTAAATGTTTCAGTATCAGACCACTATACCGTTACGTTTTTGTTTTAACTGCAAGTCACCTGGAGCGCACTTCAGCTGAACCGCAGAGTAACGTAAAAGTATATCTTATCTCTCTAGTTGTCGGAAGTCAGCATTGCTACTTAAATTGTTGTTATAGCGGCAGACAATATGATGGTAGCTAAGCTAGCCACTCAAACAAGCCCTACCACAAACGAGGCCACTCATTTAGCATTGAGGAACTGGTTACTGTAACTGACGGAACGCAACAATGCCATTTACAATGCTACATTTTTATTATGGCGACAGATTTAGATAAAATGATGGTAGTTATTAAGGCAGACTTATTACCCAAATCGAGCATCGTATGTTACCCTGTTAGAATTTGAACATGAGCTTCGATTTTGATATATTATAAGGAAGCGTGTCTCATTTTCCGTGCCTGAATTTTGAACATTTGGGAGTATGGGACGAATCCCAGAATCAGGTAACTGAGTCACGACACGATCTGCCGATCAATGCTCTGAATCCTCTGGGTCTAGGACAGATGCGTCATACCACTAACCTAGTGGTAAGACGCATCTGTTCTACGTAGGTCCGGTTATACAATATTAATTTACTTAAATAAATCAATCATGAAGTAAGAGATTGATATTTGGACCGGAAAAATCAATATGGAGCGATAGCGGCAAGCGCTCAATGACTCAATTAACTTAACTATAAGCGCAATGATTAATATCCCGGATATTTAGTTAGAGGGGCCCACGGATACGCGGGAAAACAACTGCGATGAACGAAACGAGACTTGCTTTTGTATTTTGCTGTTGCAAGTAACATCATATTTATTTGCCTTTATACTGCAGTTTGTTTTTTAAATTCTATTTAAATAAGTCAACCGTATTTGGCCCACAGAGCCTTGTCTTCAGTGAATGCTTTCATATAATGATGAATGAGATAAATGCTGATGATTTGATGAAGATTAATGATAAAAAATTGACAAATTATAATGACATTTGATCAACCTCTTGAAATTTTAATAAGGATGTGGGACTTTAGTCAAGCCTCACGTTTTAGCAGTTTCAAAATTAAAATAAAGTTCTAAACATGATTCTTTACTTTCCGAATAAAAATGTCCACCATTTTTTCGTTGCCACCTGAAGACTGAAGTAGTAGTCTTTTCTCACTTGTCAAAATAAAACGAGGACAAAGAGTAATTTGCCGAAAGCTTTTAAAACGCTGCTTGAAGTTTTGGACCGGCTGGTCTTGCAGTCATAGCAAGGAAGGTGCTTATAATACCTTCTACCCATGAATACCGACCAAAACTTGCTCAAATCATTTCACGATTGCTGCAGGACTACGCTAGCAATAGACATTTCATGTGCTGTATTTCGATTAAAAATCCAGATGAAATAACTGATTCTCAAATATTCCTTTCATCCGAAATACATTTATTTGGTTGAAAATATTGATGAAATAACGCCAACTTAGGATAATAGGCCCAGCCATTAAAAACTTCGACAGGGAAAACCTATATCTCGGGACCTACATACCTAACCCATACCTATATCTTGGTTGGATTGGAAGATCTGTCGCCCTGAAAGCGATAGGTAGTGCTTCGTGTCACTTCTGAGACCAGTCGTCTTTTTCATACGTTATTTTCGAACTATTAACCCGTGTAACTAATAACAATACATATATAAACTTCAAATATACCAACAAGTGAGCTTGCTATGCATCCTTGCCTGACACTTAAAGCAAGGAGGTTGCTTACGTCAATACAACATCATGCAACTGTGGTACACAAAACCAAACATGGCTTAACACCCGTAGAGCTAAACGAAAGAATCGGTGCAGAGCGCTTTGGTCGACGAGTAGCAAGTGATAAATAAAGCGTAATTGAGAGACGGAAACGGCCAATGAGTAAATCTCGTCCGTCAATTTATTTAAATTATTTATTAGTGGCCGGCTATAGACACCCGCCGCGATCGCTTTCAGACCGCGTTCACAGAGTCCGGACGCGCGCAGTGCTGCGCCCGCGACTGCATCGATGTCGACGTTACCTTTTCATTTTACACAGTGCTGAGTTAGAAAGAGTATTTGTATGTCAGAAATTGCAACTTAACTCGGTTGGTCGCCAGAAGTGTTTCACAAATAAATTTGTTGTTGGGAACGTATTCGAATGGTGAATAAAACTCTCTATCACTCTGTATTAGCAATCGAGCAAATGGCCCTCCTGATGGAAAACGGTTACAGCAGCCTTACAAACATCAAGGGTATCAAGCAATCGGTACCGATTCGTAGTTCATTCTTACTCGTAGTGTACTCGCTGTACGCGGTTTGATGGTTCTGAATTGATGTACAAATTACTAATCGTCACTATTTGCAAAGATAAAATGTAATGTAATTTTTATCGAATATGTTTTTAGTTTTATCGATGATTTTCATCGACTATGTCATGACTGGAGATGAGTTAGGTTAGTTAATTTGTGCAGATACGGCACAATGGACGAGGAAATAATATATGTATGTATGTACTCGTGTGAGTACATGTAGTTATACGAAGATTGTAATTGGCGTAATTGGACGAATCTGGACGCGCTTAATAATGGACCATTGTCGTAATTCAAATGGCAATTCATCGTTTGTGAAAGAAATGATTCATTACTTTTAAATAAAAAAAAGTGTGTTCTACACAGTAGTTACAAAAGTCATTTGGCCATTAGTCTAATTAAGTATGTGTTAAATTAACAAATCTCTCTCTCAAATATGCCAAATAATAAAAATACTTGGATGAGGCTCATATAGGATCGACTAAGTTTACATATTAAAGAGGAAGCTTATACCGTCAGTGAGTGTAAATGGGCTGATATAATGATGGTGCTGATGAAGAGTTCACGGAATCAAACGGCTTAATACCTAATGGGAAACAGTTATTAGGCACAAAAAAGTACAGAACATAACAATAAAAAATTTCATAAGTTTCATTACCTATCTCATTTGCAATAACTTACCTGCGGGCGACCAGCGCGGCGTCTTTAACGTTTAGTAACTTAATTTTGTTAAATACCAAACTGTTTCTGCAATTAGCTTGTGATTAAGTAAAATTTGTTTCTGTATTTCCTGTGCAAATAATGCTAGAACATTGTTAAGTCATTATAAAGTATCTGATTATACAGAAAACAAAACAGCATGGGTTTGAAATGCTCCAAACACTCCAACAGGTACATATTACTAATTTAAAATATTATTAAGTATTTGTAAAGTTTTATATAGCTCGAATTGGTAGCGACATATAATTTTATAAATGTCGTTACTTCTATAAGCTGTGTTTTTTTTGTACTAGTGCAGAAAAACAGCTAGAAGCCGTCTTGAATGGGTGGTAGGCAAAATATTTTTAGACGATTCAAAAGCGCTTATCTAGTAAGTTTACTTGAGTAAAGATGCATTTCATTTCATTTTTATAAAAACTTGGAATTTCCAAAGTTTTTCAACACAACTTTAATTATAATTTAATTTATTTTAATGAATAGTTCTACGCTTAAGGAAAATACAGAGATCTAAATATGCAAAAAACTTGTTAAAAATGTTTACTCAAGTGAATGCGCTTTGAAACTTTTCATAGTAGACCTAAGCAAAAACTATAAATACAAACTTACCCGTTAATATCAGTGACAGACCAGAAGTGCTTCAGAACGGCCTTCGCGAGCAGGTACCAGAGCTGCGTCCAGACCCACGTGGATTTCTCGATGGACGAGGAGAGGAAGTCCTTCGTCTCTTCGTCTGCATGCAGCTGCACAAACTTCTCTTGGAGATTGGGGTCCAACTTGCTCCGATCAACGCGGTACCACTGCAACCAATAGTTTCAGGGATAATTGAAGTGGAGGGGGTAAAAGACCTTGGTACAGAGTCATCGTCTTGGAACAACAGAGCTGTAGTTTTGTCATGACAGTTTTTGTGCTACAGACTATTGATGCTAAATACTATGAGGATATCAGTATTGGATAGACGTCGCTTTACAAAATCTCGCCATGATTATAGATATCGCAAACACCATGTATTTAAGGCATCTACACCACATATTTTCGTAGTCTTTGAAAAGTATATCGTACCAAAGTGCGATTAAGCCTTCTAGAAAATATATCTGCGATCTTGTATTAACTTTAAATCAATAAATAATTTAAATTTAAAATTCAAAAACGTGACAGTTTTAAACTATTTGAAATACCAAGGGGGAACTGGGTATGGAAGTGATATAATCAATCCCATGAATACCCAGTATACTTATAGATACTTAAGTATAACGTAAAGTATTACAATATTGAACGATCACTCTGAAGACGTCAAGCTATATTGGATTAAAAACTGTATAAATAGACCTACTTACTATGTAAATGCCTAAGGAAATTCACTCGTAGGTAGGTGCGATGCACACACAGACGATAGGTTGCGGGCAACGGGCAAGGGGCTAGGGTATTTATTTATTTAAAAGATACACCAACAGCAATACACATTACACATTCTTAATACTGGATACAAAGGTATTAGTTCTTATATGTATGTTCTACGATTACAGGTATACACAGTTTTTGCTATAATGTAGATACTATTATAATACTAAATGTAATGTTAGGGTATGGCGCAGAAGAGTGTTAAGGTATGATTCCGACAGCAGCGGCAGCAAACTACAACTGCAGGCAGAATATACAAGTGGTACTAGTAGTTTGAATGAATCTATAGAAAACAATATGAATCTATATTTACTGAATTGTCGTATTATTAGTAATTGTATAAATGAAGAAACGTAAGATACGGAGTGAAGGGTAGTGATTGAAAAAAATCCAGCCTAACTTTTGGGATTAGTTTCAGGTTCCAGTTTGCAGCCCTCATCAGAATCATACTTTACGCGTTCCTATGTGTTGCGCTATTTATTAACATGAAATGCACGAACAAAGGACAAACGTTCCCGTACCGTCCCGTCCAATCGCGCATCGTAACCATGAAAGCTGTCTCTCGTTTCCGAATAGGTTACCAAAAAATTTAAAGACCCTCAGTGCCTTTACAAGGCACGTACAGCCGTTGATCTCGAGTTGTGTCGTAGAATTGCTAGCACTCTGTTTGAACCAGCGTAGAAGGATTTCACCAAAATATACTTGAAAAGCAAAATCATCCAGTTTCCAGGTAGAAGACTTCTGAACAATTTTAAGAATAAAATAACAGTAGTTTCAGGTAGTCCTGACAGAACTAAGCGAAATCAAAGGTAAAATGGAGTCATTAAACATAACGACATTTTCAGGATCATCCAACATCGTGACCACAAAAAGCAAACAGCACGAAGCCGCATATTAGTAGCGACATGATTAAAAAAAACTGGCTACTATTGCTACTACTCTTACAATCGGATACGTAAATTGATGTTTAACAACCCGAGCCGAGAGTAATCCTAATGAAACATCGTAAAAAGTGTAATCGGGTGCAAATTAGAGAGTATATAGTGTGGTAGTATGAAAAGAGCGTCGAGTTCGTCACCCGTTGTGTGTTTAAGCCGGCCGGCGCGGCCCAACAAAGACTACGGCGGCTGTTAATTTCACGCTGGCTCGAATTAACATTTCTTTACGCCACAGCATAATGACGAATTAAAAAAACTTCTCGCCTCTACATGCGGTAATGACGAGCGGTGGCTGGACCCGATCTCATCAACCGGAGTTAATTAATACACGATGTGTCTTTATATTAAAAATGGGAGGCAAGAAATAACATTGGACGTCGAATAAGGTAGAGGGTTCAGTGAGATCGATCGAAACATTGTTGCGAAATCTTTTCCCGGTGTGAGATTCAACAGACGTTAATAAAGTATTAATGTTAAGAATACTGTTATTCTGATCATTAACGTGGCTTTTTCAGGAGCTTGGAATGGCAATGTGATTATATAAATAACAAAGAGAATGATGATGATGATAAAATGAATACTTGCTTCCTCATTTTCAAGGACTTCACAAAGACATGACGTGCGAAACTTTGAACTCTTGAATTAATATATTATCAATTAGACTGACTGTTTGCGCATGTAAAAGCAACAGAAAATACACAACTATTACGAAATAGACCAGTAACAAAATACAGTAAAACAATATACACTGCTTTGAAAAAACATATATTTTAGTCCACGGATCCCAAATAATTATCTAAAACCGGTAGTTGAAACAATCGTTACGGCAAATCGAACCGATATTCAAGTCAGGAGTGCTTCGTCACTCCTGTATCCATATTCACAACCTCAGATATAAGGCTTTGTCTCTTTACAAATTTATACATGTGACAGTGATAAATATATCACAATCGAAAACTTGTCACTTGGCAAGTGAGTCTGAATAAGGGGACTGTTCAACATTTAGGGACCCGCTGGTTCTAATTTAAAAATATTTTAGTAGGTAATGTTCTGTCATTTTCTTCTTATTGAATGGTCAACAGTGAAGTTAAGTGCAAATTCATAGGAATTCTGTAATGCAATTTTTTAATTTTTTGATAATTATATTAACAATTTAGAAGACCAAGACAAATGGCAGATTGAAATGAGTATGAGAAATGTTCCAGAATTGAAAAGATTAAGTAGAAAGCCCTTATGACATCACTTGCATGACCTCTTCATTTAAATCCCTAACAAAAAAAAAAAAGGGTTCAATTACAGACAAGATGTTGCGTATAATAATGATAGCATAAATACAACTGAAAATCCACATACGGTTAAACATGTTTGCGTTACGCTCAATTTTTTCTGTGTTGATCGAATGACACTAAATGTGTCATTCAATCAACACGGAAAAATTAAAATATACATTTTAAAGGTCGAATCTCAAGTATTCATTGCCAATTTGAATCCATGACCAGAGCAGAGCCCCGCGAAGGCAGCCATAAAACCATCTTGATATTGAAATGTCAATTGCTTTATTGTTCGAAGGTTGGACGTCACGAAATAATGAAAACAGACAAATTATTCTGCAATGATAATCACAGTGCCGTAATCTGCTCTTCGCCAGAGTTGTTTGTTAGCAAAAGAGGTCGCGAGGTGAATAATTTGACCGCACAATTTGGACTAAACTATCATGCCGTATAAAATAAAACATATCTAAGTATGTAGAACATTTTTCACGACCAAACGGAAAAAAAGTATCGTAAACCCGAAGGAAATAAATATTTAGTACCGAATACTGATAGCGAATCACGTTGGTGATTATGCAATGCGCCGTCTTTCCATTTAAAATAGCCTGCATCCGAAGTACGGGATCCGACAGGGCGAATTCTCCAGACAGAATACAAATCGTGGAAAATTTCTGAATGTCGACCTCTTTGATGACACCCACGAGTTCAACGGTTGTTTTAATGAAACAGGAAGCTAGACAAATTGTATATGCAATCAAGAGTTTTAAGGAAACCAATGCCAAAAAACTTTTAAAACCGCAGTTAGTATAAAGTAAGCAATACTAACTGAATTCCAGTTAGTATTATTTCAGGATACTTTTTAATATAGCTGTAGGTACACATATGTAAAGCCCATAATTGAAAAAAATATGGCTTTTATAATTCCACTCAAAGACGTATGAGATGAACAGAAAAGTTTAGTGTTTACGGATCCCTAGAGAACGTTCCACATTATGTTGTTTTTGATCATGTAGACTTGAGGCACTGTTTTGTTTATTTATGAGAATCTCGTTTAGGATTCATTTTCAGCTCGTGTAAAGTAACATTTGCATGAATAACAATTTCTTCATTTTAAAAATCTACCTGTTTAAGGAAGACAAATCGTGAATGATATATTCAGTCGTGATATCGAGGTCGAATCGATTCCCGTATAGTTTTTATTCTATGTGGGTTACCGTTTATCGCACAATTGTCATCCGACTGGATGATGGAGCGTCAATTTAGCTGCGTGAATGTTTCACTCTTGTCATTTGGTCAGCCATAACGATTCAATGGGTTCATTATGTGGCGTGGACTCGTTAGCGCGCAGGTCAGCGAAGGTGCATGGAACGAATGGAGGGATGCAGCTCCTTTATCCGCAGGTCGTTCGCCCCGAGCTAATGAATCAAACCTCTTAGTGTGAGCACATTGTCAATACGGAGCGAAATATTAACACATTGAACTCGGCCACAATGCCAGATTAATTCCCATTTAAATGTGTGAAATAAATGGCGGACACTTGGACAGCGGCCTATAGAAGGCACGCCTCGACTGATGTTTTACATTCATGCTTTTCTTCGCGGTCGGCAGTGAATAGGTTGCTGCGACAAGCAGCGATTTATAATTTGTCGTGACGTCCTATTTATTACTTCGATATATGGCATCGGATATGCTTTTAGGAAAGTTGACAAATGTAAAAGAAAACGGTTACCTACTTTCACTGCTGTCGTGTTCTATTTCATATGTATGTTTTGAGGTAGGAACATATGGACTAGTTAGGCGTCAGAGAGACTCCTGTAAATATAAAAGATAGTGTGCCCGAGGCTAAGTGGCGCAAGAGCTCTACCGGGATCCCGCGGGATTTGCCGGAAAGCGGCTAGGAGCTTGTTTGCCGGGCGCTCCATTAAAATGGGATCAGCCGGGATGCAGATCGGCTGGACGTACTGCAAGCTAGACGAGCTGTTTGTAGAAACGAATGAAGTACTTTAGGGAGGAGGTAGTTATTCAATACTCATTATTTTATCAAAAATGTTAGAGTTACAATCAAAGAAACTATCGGCGTTAAAAAAGCATTTTGTTTAAACGAAGTCTCTTTTTATGGCTTATTATTTAATAACATAAAAAACAGGTATGGATCAGTAGAAACCTAAACAAAAATTATAAACAAATGAATCTATAATATATTATTAGAACTGTATACTCGTAAATAAGTTTAATTGCTTGATGATACTAAAACATTAAAGCAACTTGTGTCCAAGCAGATAGTTACTCTAGTTACGCCCATGGCTTTGCGTGGCTTAACAGATTCAATGGCTTGGCGACAATATATAAACTGTTAATAGCCCAGAGCCAAGATATACGAGTATGATTGTAATAGCCTCAATTAATATCTAACACATGACTTATTGCCGCAAAACAATTGATTTCGATTAACACTCGACAAAGCTACTAAACAATAAAGCATTCTATCAGATATGCAGTAACTATCTATAGGAATTAAGATTTGTGCGAGCGTTTGTTCAACTGTTGGACAAAGAGTAGGTATCTGCGAGGAGTTTTTAAATTGGATAACGATACGACTTATGTCATCGTAAATAAAAAAACATATCTCAAAACCAAAATATGTTAAAAACTTATTTAAAGGAGTCAATTTAAGTGAAATAGATAACTCGTGCTAATGTCCACAGCATTTGCCAAGTAGTTAGATATATCCACAGCCAACGGAACGGAAGTGAATTTTGACCTCATTCTTAAAAGAGTTTCGAGTGGAACAGAAAACTCAGTGAGGACAAGTTTGTAATAGATCAAATCTTCGATGAAGATTGTACAGGATAACAATCAAATACAATATCAGTAATCAGTTAACCACACGGATCACAAACAAACTCTAACCTGAAAAAAAATACTCCACCACATTCAATCCAAACTCTTTATTTAATTGAACTAGAAAAAGGATTTATGGTTTTCCTTTTTAGGAAACCTTTTTTTTTAAAATAAATTTAAAAGTTCTGTCTCCGTCTCTTCTCTTTCATCCGCTACTCTATGGCATCACGAGCAGCCCCCGGGCCACCGTTGCGTAATTGTTTTAAACTCGTCTTTTAATTGTTCTATCGGGGGTTGCGATTTATGTGCCGACGTGATCGCAGCCATAACGCCATTCACATTCATTTGCACTATTATTTCCGCGTCGCCGGCCCATGGGAATGCACCGCCTACAATTTTAATCAAAGATCATTCTCTCCGAGCTTGCGTTGGGCAATAAAATTAACATTTAGGATTGGATTGAATCTATTGTTTTTATGGTGTACGCCTCACCTTGCAATGTTGCGTCTGATGAGTTTACTCTATCATAGTTCTGGTATTGCTTAATGTTATTTTTAAATTGCCATTATATTTCTTCTTTTGTTATTCTAAGGACAGAAAGAGAACCTGGTTTTATAGTGATGCAAAGTTAGCTGTCTTTACTAACAGCTTGAGTCAATTTAAATGTAACAACTTTTACCGATCCGTAAAAGTTGTTTCATTTAAATGTGTGGTGTTCGCGTAAACTTTAGAAAACAAGCTTGAGTCAACATTAATTTTGAACCAGGTACATTTTTAAGACACGATTTGCAACAAGAGGGTTTAGGTTGTAGCCTTCTTAATATGGTCAGCAGTGACAGTTTGCGATTTCTTTTTCAAATAACGAAGCAAAAAAAAACAGCAATATACCTATTTTCGTATAAAAAAACTACGTCTTAAAATAGCCGGGCAGGCCTAAAAGAATGCAAATCACGTGGTATATGAGACAAACGTCATCTGCAGCGTGGGCACGCGTTCGAGAGATTTACGAGTGTATTTAAACTGGTTCTACATTAACCAACCGGCCGATTTGATCGTAAACCGGCCGTTACGTCCCTGCCGCGGGGAGATACGTAAATCCGAGAATTGAGGAGAAAATCGTAAAACTACAAAAAAAATCTTATTAAGAGTTAAAAAAGCATGTTGCTTTGCTATTTAGTCGTGGCCAAAATTTTATAGATAGTATGGTTATACAATTTATTATATTCATAATAAGTATGAGAAGAAAAATAGCAGGGCTATAAAAGGCCATTTTTGCCAATGATAAAACTTTTAATTAATAACTTTGCTGCAACTAAACTTTAGTTAATAAAGTAATAGTAAAAAGAAAGTTTATGAATTTAATACAAAATTTTTTTTCGCTTCTTTAGTGTTGTAAAAAATAACCATTCAACAACCATTCTTGAAAACTTTGACTGAAACTATTCAGTTTGCTATATAAAAGTCACTTCGATTCAATCTTGTTCAGTATTTATTGACACTTCAATAATTAACAACAAAGAGCTACATTTATCAAATTTTAAAGCTCTAACTTTTTTCGCATCCCAGCTTTACTGCAAACATTTAAAAATAGTTCTGAAAGTATTTATTTGATTTACTAAATAGTACTTCCGCCAGACATTTTCCTATAAGTCTGATTGTAGCGTATTCCCCGCGGCATCTCAAGACAGTATCGTCGTTGCCACCCAGGCGGCTTAAATTAACTCCAGGTTAACCGTGGGTCACTTCTGTTGTGACGCCTCACCTCTCGTTTGAGAGCGTTCGTTTTGATGGATGCACCTTAAATTGGATTCGAGACCATGTGTGACTTATGCTGTTTCTGCACCACATCTAATGTATTGTTTAAAGTTAACGCGAACATTACACATTGGAATAAAACAACTTTTACGGACCTTGCCGGGTTTATTGTACACATTTGAGATTTTCTAGTTTAATTCTGACGTTTCTGTTTCAAAAATCTCAAATATGATCCGTAAAAGTAGTTTAATTTTAACCTTATGTTGCTGAAGTATCTGTCTAAAATGGCACCTTTAAAAAGGTCTGTCATTTGCAATTCTAAAAAGTGTATCAATATAACTTTACTGTCCCATCTATAGATACTATATCTACAATTTTACAGACAAGAAAGTAGGAGCGGGTAAACCTGTACAATTGTACAAGGTGTGAGGCCACATTGAGCAGTTCTACAAAAACAGTTATTTTAGTTCCTTGCAGATCTGCAACTTTTACGAGTATATGAATTTAGTGTGACTCGAAAGTCGGCGTTACTTTGACGAAGCCACAGCCTCCACCAAGAAACTGAAGCTAAAGCTGGTGAGAAAGGGAAGAGCTTGTTGCATTATAGAAGAAACTAGGCTGACAAAGCAGCGCAGTCCGGACTCTTTTGCAACACATTCCATGCCTTTCGGCCCCCAGACCCATTAGAGGTATACTGTACGAGCTAACAACAAGGATCAATCCCTAACATTACAGATATCTTACCTACTAACCAACACTTTTTATTTTTTCCTCCTCATTTTATTATTGTTTTTTATCAAGTAGTTACTTTTGTCGACCTAACTGACCTCAGGACTCCTGGTACCCTTGTTGTTTTTGCAATATTTTTATTTTCCAGAATTTAACTAGATAACCTACTGAATCCACCATTGTATTGTTTAATTTAATTTTAATAAAATATTTTGTTTTGTAAAGTGTGGTGGTTTTTTATTTTTTTTGTAGCCTCATCACAGGAGGAGCAGAAGATCCATTTTACATTTGTCATACTACACTACAATAATTAAAATCATAATAGAAAAATAGTTTGGAATGTTCGAAGTGATCCAAATGTGATGTACGCTAAATATTAGGTAGATAGTTTAATAATAAGAGATATACAAGATTTAATAAGTTGATATAGATAGAATGAATGTTACATCATTTACAAGGATCATAATAAGAAAAAATTGGGGTATCGAATTAGAGGGTTCGGCTCTAACTCAAGGTCCCGTCTCAGTAGCCGATCGGGTCGGTCCAAAGTGAAAAAAGAACAATTAAGAAGCTCTCGGCACGTGGATTGTTAAAGGGATTGCCGTCGCCATTATCTACCGATACAGCGTCTGACATCCTACGGGGAATACCTGGCCCGACTGGTTTAGCTTGTATCGCAAGATACTGAGAATTTCAGTACAAAATCGCTACTGATCTTAAAGTAATTAACAATGATACAACAAGTTCATTTCAATTTTAGAAACAAGGATCTTATCCTTGTTTCTAAAATTGAAATGAACTCTTAAGTTAATATCATCGCTCACAACGAAATAAGCCAATTGAACAGAAAATCACTCGGCAACAATATAGTAAAGCACACAACGATGTATAAATATTTTGAGAGTAAGGACTTAACTACCTTTTCATCTTTTAAATGCTTCGAGAGCTTCGACAATACTCTCGTTTTTAACAATGGTATTGTTGAAAGGCTTCGACAAAGCATTGTCGGAGCTCTGGATTTGTGATTCAAGAATCAAGACTTTATTAGCGTCTAGCCGGACTACAGCTGGAGTTATAATAGTAAAATACATTCGATGTAAGTGATTAATAACAGTTTGTTACGCACACTTGACAAAGGTAAAATATCAATATTATTTTGGAATTCTCAGAAAATTTAAATATATTTCGAAAAGAGTTAATCGCGCGCAACTTTAGTCTATGACATATCATTATTCAAAATTAAGTCTATCATTATTACCTTAACATTTTGTGTCTCATCGAGAGTAAGAAGGGTTTTATTCTTTTTGAGGAATCTTTAAGGTATGTTAAGTGAGCTTCCACCTTCGGCCTTATCATTACTTGACATGATGATAACAGATGATATGAAGGCTAAGCGCGTCTTCTTACCTGCTAGTTCTTCAACTGGCTATTTTTCTCTAACTGTCGAAACACAATAAAGCGACTAAGATTTTGGTTATGACAACTTAGACAAGTTGGTGGTAGCTATCTTGGCGAACTTTAAACAAACTCAACCACTAACCAAACTGAGTACCTACAACATACATATTTTCCAGGAACACCTGGGAATAAAACAAGACACTCTGTGTCTGAGATCTGTTGGTTTTAGAACTGTGGTCTAACCGACCAGAAACAGTTCCCATCTATCTCGAGGTGACAACACATTATTCGGGACGCCTAAAAATTCGACCGTCAAAAGCCAATCGAGCAGCGTCCGTTGATTGAATTGATTGAAAAAGAAATGGCGCAGGGGAGAGGTGCGTCGAGTCGCGAGCGGTATTTTTATGGGCTGTACGCGGCACCGAGCGCGCGGGCGACACATTCCTGTCGCGGCTGCGTTTTTGCTGCGCCAACTTTCATTAGACCCGCGCGCCGGCCGACGCGTTTCCTTTTAATAAATGAGTTATGCGTTTATATCCAAGATGGCCGACGCTATATCTGCGGAGGTGTCGAGAATGTTATGATAGCCGTGAGCTCGCTATTGTCAGAGCTGGTGGATTTTTAAATATTGTTTTTACGTTGTTGCTGCGTTTTGATGGAGTAACCGTATTCGAGGCGAGCGACTGAGACATTTATGCATTTCATTTTAAGTGGATATATATTGTTAACTATACATTTATAGGTACCTATTTCGAATGTGGATATTATTCTAAAACTCGTGCCATATTGCCGACCGAATATGCTATCTCGATAGTAATTCCCTGCAGGAATAAGTTGACATGGGGCTGTCAGCAAGGAATTCATCAAAAATGGCACAGGTAATTTATTTCCACGTTCGGCAGGCACGTACGGCGTTTTTGTCGACTGTAAACGTCCTCCAAGCTCGCAGTTGTCAACTTTCGTTGTATTTATTTACTCATTCATACATTTCTTGTAAGTGTTAGTTTAAGTTTATTTTCACCTCCTCATCCAGATTCTAAGACTTTATTATCAAATATTTGGTTATCCAGTGTGGTAAAATTGTTTGAACTGAAAGGAACAAAGACGCGGTTATTCATTTCACGTCCAAACATTTAAACACCGAAACTAAACTAAGATCAGTTTCGAAGATTGGTTTCTTTTTAATCGGGATTTATATTTTGGTGCCTCTTAGGAAATAAAATAATCACGGCGGCGGTGGCCATTTGCATACAATGGTAAAATAATTTTACGCGCGTTTCGCCGCGCTTATTTCTACTTTTTATTCGGCCTCCCGCGTCCTATCTACGAATCAAACGGACTAAACGCCGCGCGCCCATTTAAGTGTTAACATTTTTTAAGAGTTCTCCCGAACGGTTATTTACGTATTGTGTGCGTTAAATGTTTATTTAAAAAAAATTAAGTTGTTACTGGGCTGCTTTTGATGGAAGGAAACAAAAGCTGGCGTTCATTTAGAAAACTTTGATTCAGAATTTCTTGAAGTTTCCACTTTTGTTCTGTATTCTAAATAAAAAAAAAACGAAGCAGTGTAATCATTACTTTTTAAAATCTTTCAAGAAGTCCGCGTGAGATCTCAGTAAAGTGCCACCTCTTAATTTGCAAATGCAAACCGCACTAACACTAATTAAGAAAAAAAAGAACTTTGTTTCATAAACAGGCTTTATACCGCGTGCACAGTTTATAAGTAGCATGCTTGGTGTGGAGCGTCTAAGAATGTGGAAGGAGCAGTGAGCGGTCGTAAAGCGTGCCACGCGCCGGGCGGGGCAGACTGCGTGGCGGGCGTCTCGCTGCCAGCAGTCTCGGCGCCAAGCGACGATACCATGCCAAGCCACGTTACGCGATAAACTTGCTCGCACTCACTAGGTACCTCGGAACTGGACCGGGTGAGGTGGAGATGTGGTTATCGATTGTGATCCGAGAACAAAATCTACAGCTGAATTAACACAAAGAACACTTACACGCAAGTCACGGCAATTTAAAATGAAATGACATTCAACACTGTGTTCTGTCTCCATCTCACCTAGTTCAGGAGACTTCCCTTGTGACTACAAACCTTGTAATGGATTTTCTAGGATAAAGCAGGGTAAAAATCCGTTTTTTTATTTGTCGCGTTTGGGCGAAAGAAAGCAAAGGAAAAAATACTAATTGTGGCTTATCTCCAATGTTCTTCTTGATAACCTTCCTTAAATGCAACATATTTTTTATTGTTCCAAAATCTTCCAAAAGTTAAGCAATTAACGGTAGCATACCTACCAAAGTTACGATTTAGACATACCTAGTACTTGTATGGTATAATTAGGTACTTTAACTTCATCTAAAGTCACAGAGAGCGAGCGTAAGACGTGCAGAATGAACTTTTAACTTGAACGCATTAGGGGCATCAAGTCTCAAGAGGTCCCCGTAAAAAGTCCTCGCCAAAATGGACTTTAATGTGAACACATAAGAGCGTATAGTGTCGAAGGGCAGACTGCGTGTCGAGAGCAGCAACAGCCGCCGCGGCGCCGGCTCCCCTCGCTCTCTATACGATAAATGTTGAGCAACATGGGTCATCTGTAATGACATTAGCGAAGGGGCTACCGTACAAGAAAATATTAAACGAAGAAATAGGCTTTCGCGTAGTAGTTCAATGTAAAAACAAAACACGACCTGGCGTTATCTTTGATTACAATACATTCACTTCTTATTCTTCAACGCCCAAGCTTCCCTCACAAGCCACTGCTGAATTAATGTACCAAAAAGATAGAAAAGTGAATTATCCCACCGCAATTTACATTCAGCGCAAACATCAGCCGTCATAAATTCAGCACAAAAGTGCGAGCGACGGCGGACTAACAACAAAAGGGCATGACTTTTCCCGCAAAAAAGATGATCCTTAATCTGATTAAATCTCCATCGCGGCGGACGTCGGACCGTGAAAGATTAATGAATATTTGTGCGAGGATTCCGGAGTCGGGTTGGCACGTAGCGCTGTCATAATCATATTAGCCGCGACCGTCTAGGCTGGCACGCACGCACCGCCGGCCCTGGGGCTGCCGTGACACCTTCAGTCGGGACTTTACGACGTGTCCGCGTGAGAGATCACTTTATGTGGCACTCCAATGCCTGCAGTCGCCTTAATGTGACCGAAGGTTCTCACAAGTTTCGGTAGCTGTTTCTCTCGGGTCCTTCCCTACAGTGTCCTAAGACCCGCATGAACGACTACGCACTGTTTAACTGCATCTACATCTCTTCTCTACATTGCTGTCGGAACAATGTTCTTGCTTGATTGCTGCTTTGATTTGGTGTATCACAACATGGACGTCGATAACCAATTTTTACTCTACTACTTTCGCTCTATCTCTAAATCAAATATTGCTATCATTTCAGTCCCGTTAGCAGATTGTTCTTTAAATAACACAATACTTAATTGAGGTAAAGTACCTCAATTTATAAAATCCAGCAATTGTAGTAAAGTACATTATTATCGCCGTACTCCCATTCTAATACGACACCGTGATACATATAAAATTCCTAATGTAAATGTTTGTGTATCCTTAAACGAAGGTGAAATACGGGCGATTGGGTCCTATTATAATATGATAATAACAGCCCCATTACCGACGCCGGTGTACAAGTAAAACTCATTTCAATTTTTAATCCGCGCTTTATGTACATAAAGTAGCGATTACAGACATGGCGTAGCGATACACAACGCGTTAATATAAGTGTTTCCAACGTATGAATTAAACATTGGATTCTGTTCAGGAGACGCTTTATCTCAACTCGATGGGAGCATCGGACACATTATGCCGTGGACTGAGCTAGATTCTTATTGTGCAACACAAAAACTGTAGGTTACCTAAGGGATATAGTTAATGGCCAATTAATTATAGTTTACGTTCGTGCCATTTTTACACAGCTTTTCTTGGAACTCAAACTGACGGACATTTATGGGAAATGTGAAGATGTATTGATTATGACAAGAGAAGATTAATACAGGTCTATTGAAAAAATAAACTCAGAATCTAAAGACATTTACTACAAGGTTATAGCTTTTTCCAATAGTGTCTCAAAACTTAAGACTTCTGATTTAGAGATAACAATATTAAGAATAAGAATAAGAATAAAAGACATTTATTGGTATCACATAACAAAACACACAATTAAACATACAACATGTAACAAAAAATAAAAATAAAAAATAGTAACAATTTACATGTGCCCTGTTATGTGATGCCAACACTGTTCACAGCTCAGTATACGCAGCAAGCGGGGCCTGCTGCACTAGTATTCTGCTGTACACAGTAGCTACACCTTTTTTGAGAACATGTACCATAAAGTTATGAAGAATGATAATAGCTTTTGAAATACACGAATATAACTTGCTATTATTGAAACTGTTATTGCAGGGCAAAGGCTTCCATCATTGAAATCAAGTTATCGCTACAATTAATAGGTACTGGCTTAATCACCAAGCTTGCCAAAAGCGGCGTGGTAATCACAAACCCAGTTCACGTATCGGAAAATCCGAAAAACCTCTGCCCCTCGCCACTGGGCAAATAAATAAACACAATTAAATAAATTCAAAACAATATTTTGATACTGCCGCAACCAACACAGCCGCAGTTAATACGGTCCTGGGTATTACAACGACAATCGCAAATGGCACTATCGTATTTCGAGTGTGCTCAATAAACACAATCGTAAAAGAATCAATCGTAAGGCCCGAAAGAAATTAAACGTGAGAATGTATTGTTTCATACAAGCGTGAACAAAACGAAAATCGTTGTTTGCGTTAACCAGCTCTCAGGTCGTTTTCGACCTGCTTTCGAGGACATAAATCGCGTTAAATAAATTTTTAATTTATGACTGTTTGGGCCAAATTGAAAAAGTGTGCTTTTTTAGTACAGTGTGTACTTTAATATGAAAGTTTTATAATGAAACGAGTTTTTTAAAAGGTTTTAATGTTTTAATTAATTTTAGTATTACGACCGATTAATAGGAAGGTAGGTACTGTTAAATTTAAATTAACAGCCCACATTACTTTTATATCCTTTCATAGACATTCTGAATCAGAATTGCCCCACTAAGAAAGATAAGATTGTATCACTATTCATGATTTCGTTTCTGTCATCTAGCGATACACATTTCTTACGCCAGTGCCCAGTATATTTTAAATGCACCCAGCATGAATGAGGATGAGCCAGACCAGCCACATTGTAGCTATTAAGAAATAGATAAGTAACAATTTCTGCAAATAATCAACCTGTATATTCTATTAAAGGACCTTCAACAATAAAAGTTACATTAATGTCGTTTGAAAGTCGTGAAAAGTAACAAGACGCAATGAATAAAGTGCCAATAAAACTAATAATCAACCGAAAATTACTGCGGCGAAGTTGTTTTAGTGCTACGAATACGACTAACTTTGTCAACGACTCCTTTTTAGAGTACTTTTTCATTAGTCGTAATTCAATACTAACATCAATATCTACATTTGGTGTGGTTTTAAACATTGATACTAAGTTTTTGACTGTAAATATCTTGAAGAGCAATCGGTGGGAACTGCGGTATTTGTGGGTCGATATGGGTGACTGGCTACACTCAAGGAGCAAAGTAATTAATTATTTGATACATCCCGCGGCTGACTGCAATAAAGTCGGCTCATTAATGATTCACACGAGCAAACAAAGAACGCGTGCAGCGCGCGCATTATCCGCCATAAGACATCATAAACGGGCCACCATCATCTGGGCTTATAAAAAATTCATGCTCATCTCACATTTCGGCGCCCCTCTTAATTTCGCGTGAGGCTCTTCTTGGTTCGTGTAAAAACTTCGGGTGTCTTTTTATGACTTTTACTGCGGTATAATTGGGGAGGGGCGAGAGCTCGCGTCCCCGAGGTGACATAAATACTCCCCCCCACGTCTACGCCACCAACTACCCCCGCTTTAATCTCATGTAAGACTATACACGGAAGTAGTTCGCATTAAAACCGCTTTCCAAACATACTGGCGATGGCGATCCAACCCAACCCGATTACGCGACCTATATAAGATGCGAGGTTTCTGATATCTCTAGCTAGGACAACGTAATATTGGAATGTTTTTGTGGGAGCGCGCGGGGGCAAGTGTGATGTACGACATGTGTACCGATAGGTGCAAATGTACGCTGTATCACTATCAGCTCGGGTCCCAAGTGGGCGCGTCGCAAATGGCTTTTGTGTGTTACCTTTACCTTGCGAGTTTCGCGTCAATGACTTACGTTACCGATTCACCTTTACGGCTTGCTAAATGAGCTAGCGTCAAAACAACATTTCGGTTATTTATGTACCTATAAGAAGAAAGTACGTATTACCAGCCTGTATTAAATTTAATCACCGCTTCTAGGTAAGTAATTGAAAGTAAATGTACTCCAAGTGCAATTCTCGCACTTTGAAAATGCACATAAAGGAAACTATAGCATCCAAGAATCGGCAAATAGAATTTAAATTTTAGAGGCAGCAGAGATGCGCCAAGCGGCGCAAGGCGGCGCGGCGTGGCGCTCGGGCGCGGCGGTAGTCGCGTGCATGTATGTATTTATTTGCAAATTCCGAATAGCTTTCAATATGTAGAGGCGCTGTGACTCCCGCCTGTCGATCCACTCCAATATCGCACTTCTTGTGAGACGTCACGGAGGCGACGGCATTATTCGATGCGACGATTGACTCACGGGAGCCTCGCAGACGCCACATGATAGATGAGAATCAAAAAACATATCGCTTTTAAGATTTCTATTACCAAATTGAAAGCTAGTCTTTTCTATGTTTGTTTACATAATGTGAGTGGTGCGCCACTATCGTTTTCGGAAGCGGCCACGGACGTCAATTTGTATATTGTCATTATTAGAGTTGGCGCGGAAACTTTGGGTGCGTTCATCCATCATGGTGTGACGGGCGGCCGGTCCGATATCACGCCTAATACGTATTGATTTCCCACTTAGCGTTTTTCTTGGGAATCGTTGCGTTCCACCCTTCCGTCGGCCGGAGGCCTAACGAGCTGTTTGTCCTCCACTCGCGGTGACTCGGGCGGTTGTCGCCTTATGTTGCAATTATACCGCCATAGTATCTTTATGAATACCAGGATTTGTTTATTTTCGATAACGAATATTTTTTCTTTCGTTACTAGTAATGGAATGATTGATTAATTCGTAAAACACGCGGTAAAACATAATATAAGATATCATCTAAAAAAATGTACAAGTTATCTGCCAAAAACATTATAGCTTTTTAAAATTCAAAAACCATCCAACTAACTCACAGTTCTAAAAAGTTTGGCTCACGTTACGTACCCTACATTAGGAGCTTAAAAGCTCTACTAGAGTGTTATCTTCGTAAGCATAATAATGGATTTTGTTAGCAACTTGCGTGATGTATGTACATAGGTAAGTACAAGTACTAACATACATTTGCCTAAATGCTGAAGAAAAAGATTGCGTCACCAAGGTCCCCGGTGGCGGGAGGGGGGAGGGGAGGCGAGAACAATGGTTTCGGTTCTCACACGTGTGGAGGATTATTTGCATTCGGAAATAAAGAGAGGAATGATAAAAGAAAGGCGCGAGCGAGGTCCCACCGCCTCGAGCGGGGTGTGGGAACTAGGGGGTGTGGGGTGCGGGGTGTCTTCGCTGGGGGTGGGAGCTCGTTACGCGAACAATGGAGAAATAATGTACAGATTGCAGTGAGCGATGCGCCGCCGCGGCTCAGGTGTCTCGGCGCTCTCGTGGACATCACGCTGCTCCTACTATCAAATGTATTGATGCGCTAGCACAGTAGGTACATACCCATGGTAAACTAAACACTAATATTAAGAGATGCAATTTATATCAACGCTATTAATCACTACAAATAAACAGAAATGTAAAATAAAACGATCTGCTTAAATCACGACAAGCAAAAATCGTAAAACACACCATTAAACTACATTCCGACGGTGTGTAAAGTGTCGTTTAATGACAACAGTAAGCCGAGTGAGGCGAGGCCGAATCGTTTAATAAAGGATGCCTTCATAGGAAGCGCAAGCAATCACAACACAATCACCCCATCCTCGCGTGACACCGAAAACGTCCCCGCTCATAAGTATAAATTAATCCATTTAGAGCGAGCGACCGGCACCGGCCGACCGACGATTAACGGAAGCGTCTACTTAACTAATTTATCCTCGGGTGGTTTTAACAGAATGGATAGCAGTGATTACGGCTGATCTCGTGTGACGCTCCGAGATGCGCTGCGCGTACGCAGGGACATTGTATAGTAGCTTGTTTGGCAATCAAGCGCAATTTGCAGATCGACTGGAGCGTACAACATTTGTGTGTGGTGTTAATGAATTGCTCCTTGTCGTGGATTGACGTAGCGCAAAGGTTAGGATATTGCCGAACAACAAATAAATTCATTAATGGGCATTGTCAGGATTATTAATCGGATCTATGATATTTTCTAGAGGTTTATGTTTTGTATCAGTCCAGAAAAAGACTAACTGGTGTCAATCAAGACTCCAGAAAATTATTTTAACAGAAAAGGATTTGTCTCTTATTATATTTCCTAATGTAAGGCTCATCGTACAGAAAAGTTATAAAAGCAGGACTTAATTATTGGTGTCTCTAAAAACACATTTTTAATTAATTATTTTCACACCTTTCTGCAGACAGAAAACACTCCACATGTTATTATTTTAGTAAATGCCTTACCACGGAATGCGAGTACTCTGAAAGAGATATGATAGTCAGATATTTATAATCCTGCAAGCTCGCGACATTTTAATAACATTGATCAAATAGAACAAAAGTATGTGGACCGAGCACTCGACAGAGATGAAAGTTAAAAGGGTCGCGGGGGGCGCAGGGTGTGTAGGGGGGAGAGGGTTGAATGTCTTATTCCCTCCACAATTCAGAGGTATTTCGTGTTCTTCATACGCAAATATATCCTCGTTAGGTAGGCAGTAGCACACGTGAAGGCGATTGCGTGCGCGAGAAGAAAGCCCCTGTGGTCCTACCACGAGTTTACGACAGCGTTTTTTTTCAACGCGCAAAAATGAGTAGCATCTTTAGTAAAAACGTCTAAGAGTAAGCTTTGTTTTGGAAACTAACACTAGAAACTGTCACGAAATGTTGTGTAAGACAAAATACTAAGCGCCTTCCAGTTCCTTCTTCACTCTCGCGAGAGCAAGGTTCATAATCATAAGTCAACGCAAGACACTTACCTACCTACGCCCGCGCGCGTCGCTACAGCGAGTATGAGTAGCGTATGAGTGGACTCATGGTAGGGCTGCTAGAAGCAATGGGTGACTCTAGATTGAAGGAATTGTCCCGGGAAACAAAATTGGATCCAGCAATCAAACGGCGCGCCCAGTAAACGCGCGTCGTTATCGTTCGACTTTGATTTGACGAAACAACGCGTTGCGTTTAACACATCTAAGACGGTGACGGATCACAATTTTCTTTACTTGATGATACCAGGAAACTCCTCTCGTATCGGCAAATAGTATGTCTCTGCGTAGATTGAACATAAAATAAATGTACTGTACAATTTGGAATAGTGTTGAAAAAAAGTCATGAACGGGATTTGAGCCACACTCTGACACACTGTGTAAGGTAAGGTGTGCACCTTACCTGTGCAGGTTGGATAGAGCCATGACAGCATTTGAAAGTGCACCTGACTTATTTTCTATACTAATATTATAAAGAGGAAAGCTTTGTATTTTTGTATGTATGTTTGCAACAAATAAACTCAAAAACTACTGGACCGATTCAAAAAATTCTTTCACCATTAGAATGCTACATAGCGCTGAGTAACATAGGCTATATTAAAAAAAAGAAAAAAAAGAAAAGCGGTACGAAGTCCGCCAGGTCAGCTAGTAGTAAATAAATCAACATTTGCATAAAATTTATGTACACCCATATTTATAATTCTACTTTAGTTTCATGTAGTAACACAACGAATTTAAAGAGATCAAACATAAAGTTCATTAGTATATTACTGGAAATCAATATTTATACCTTTTTCAGTACATAATGTTGGGAATGTAATGGTAGATAAGTTGAAAATAACAATAACATGTCCCATAAAAAACTTACATTTTTCAAAAGAAAACTTAATCCTATTATAATAGTACATTATGTTTTCTTACAGGATTGACTTATTCAACATTCACACACCATCACAAAAATTTTCCAGAATTTGATACAAATGATAGTGTTATGCAGCATAGCTTAAACACACAAAACACGGTGAAGGTTAGGCACGCTAGAACTGAAAATCTCTAGGGCCTCAGAAACATTTCTAATAAGCTAGCCAATCAAATAAATAATTTTATTTAAGTTAATTATTTAGTTTATTAAGTAAATAAATCAAAAGCTTGTAGTTTCTAAAAAACTATTAATGACTAATATCCACTTTAAAAAGCAAGTGATCCATTTATAATGCAAATAAACACTTCAAGAGACATATCTTACAAGTAAACAGAGAATAAGATTTGAATACTTATTCAATGTTTTGTCTCTTTTACTCTAATTTGAAATTAAGTTTACAAGACGGGAACAAAACACAGATATAACAGTTTACTATGTGATTTTTTCATAGTAAAAATATAAAATATTATAATAATATAAAATAGCTAGCTTATTTCCTAACTGATCTTTAATATTTGTAAAAATATTATGATCGGATGTTAATGACGGTAGTTGTTGACATTGAATGGGCGCCTTTGGCTTACAAAGTAAAAAGTGTTGAATAATATCGGCGGGCTGGTTAGAACCACGATAGCTCAATTGGAAGAGCACCTGACCCGGAATGTCAGAAGGGTGCAGGTTCAAATCCTGCTCGTGGAAATTTTTTCAACATTTGTGTTTTTGTAATTTGTTCGCAACAAAATTTGCTTTAAAAATCATTTTGAACATTTTAGTAAAAATATATTAAGGCTTGTGATTATATGTTGCTTAAGCTTATTGGTTAAATCTTTTAACAAACAGTAAATCTTCTCATTTCAAGAAAGTGATGAAAACCTGTAAGTACATTATTTTAGTTGGCTTACAAAGTAAGAGTAGATAGTTTTGATAAATTTGCACACGGTTAGACAGAGCCTTGATAGCATAATTGGAAGTGCGCCTGATCCCCTATGGCTGCAGATTCAGGTCCCACTTGTGGAAATTTTTTTCAACACTTTTTCAAATAATTTAATTTATTATATAAAAAGAATTGATTCAAGTTTAAAAACTTTTAGTAACAACGTTTTGGCTAGGTGCTATCAATAAAATAAACACTTATTTTTAAAGTTATTGCAATATAAGTCTAATTTTGTGGTTACTTTATAGGAAAAATAGAAGAAATAATAGAATAATAATAGAAGCCTTGTTGTACTTGTTTGACTATTATTTATGCTTTATATTAGGTAAATAATAGTTTTAACTAAAGCCTTACCTCGTTTTTGTCAAACTCCTGGAGATGTCTATCATTCCGCTGCTTTTCATACAGTGCTCGGGCAAGTGCACTTCTGGGTCTATACAGCCTATTCGAAGCCATTGTTTTTCTGTTTTCTAATTCTTTTATATTACAATTCTCCTCAAGTTTTCCTGTTATTACTGCACAGTTTTCATCTCTTCTACATTTTGAGTGGTAGTTCTTAGCAGAATAAAAATTTATGTCAGTTTTTATACATAAATGTGTTGCTTTGGCGTTGTTGATAAGTAATATTATTATCAAATAGTTTAACGTGCTATTGAGAACTATCATTTACGAAGAACTTTTATGAAAAATTACTAAAATTCGGTAAGTACCAAAATTGGTGATCACATATTTTGCCATTCCTTTGATTTTGCATATTAAATGAGCAGTGTATTGGCAAATACTAAGAGATTTTATTAGGTTAGTCAATAGTTAATTGTAAACACTATACTGGCTGACATAGTTTATGCGTTTTTTGGTGTAAATTCAGTAAAAAATCCAAAATATTGTTTTGATTGACAAACGTCAAAACGTGTTTTCGCGTCTGCGCACAGATGGCGTGCTTTGACACTAACGTTTATGGAGACAGTTTAGTGGTAATATAAGAAAGTAAAAATTGATTTCATAACAGAGGTGTATTCAACTATAGTATTGGATTTTTATAATTCTATAATTTAAAAAAAGACTATTCTTGAAAAACCCTACATTATATATAAATTTAAAAAAAATTTAGATGAATTACTTATTACAAGTAAAACATACTTTGTAAACAATAGAATCATTAGTAAGTAGCAAAGTGTCGGTGTCGAAACTTAACTTTTGTAAATTCTGGCCAATAAATGATAAAACTGTTTGTAACGCTGGGCAGATTAAATTACCTAAACAATTAAAGGTACAAGCGATATAGGTATAGGTAAGTTTGTATATCGCTTCTTCTACCGTTACTTGTGGCTAATAAGTGTGGCCTACACTAGTAAAGTGGAATATTTCTTCATTAACGATGCCGTCTAGTCGTCAATTTAAAAGAAGTTAAAAGGTGGTGGCCCAAGAATCCGAACCCAGGTTTTCTTTTAAGTTCACTAATATCAACCTAACTGCGTGCGGGCTCACGCCCTTTCACGTAAACCATAGAACATTGGGCCAGTAAAACCTAAAAAGGACTGACTAGGGCCATCGCAAAAGTTCATGAAGTCCATACAGAAACGTTTCGAATGCATTTCTATGAACTCAATAAGCATTTAGGATATCGGCACATCAATACCACAAGGCGAATGTCTACCACCAGTACCACCGTAACACTAGAGAGATATACCTAGTTCCATTTATGAATCTAGCGATAAAAAGGAAACATAGTAACTACTAACCGTTCTTTGTTTGGTTTCTATCGACGCTCTAGCGACAATCTCTCGAAGAGCCGAGTTCAACATGGCGCTTTCACTGGTTCAATTTAATCGTAATTTCATTAATCGATTCACTGACTATTGGAAAATAATGTTTATTACAACTGGCAAACCGTTTCATGTATCTGACTGACGAAACTTATCTGAATACTTAACGTACTTTGTTTTTACAAGAGAATTATGAAGTTTAATCGATTTATTGGGTACGAATTCGGATTCTGAGTTTGGCCTTGGCCGTGACCGACCGTTCACTGTCCACTTGTGGCGCTGCCACGGTTGACCGCCTCTGACGCCGTTAAGAGTGCACTCTTTGTGCCACCGTGAGGTGAAGTGGGTGCTTGTGGATGGATGTTACGGTAGACATTTAATTTCAACCACCGTCAAGAGAGTCTAAAGTATTTTGGTGAGTCGAGACGCTTTTAGGAAATTACAGTTTAACATAGTAATTAGTCATAAATAACGAAATTCATCCAAAAATTATGGGAAGTAGTCATCATCATCATCAGCTCATTTTATGTCCCCACTGCAGGGGCACGAGCCTTTCTATGGATGGATAGGGAGAACGGGCCATAAACCACCACGCGGGCCCAGTGCGGATTGGTGGTTGTTAACGACTGCTAATGCAGCCGGGACCAACGGCTTAACGTGCCTTCCGAAGCACGGAGAAGCTCGAGATGATAATTTTTTGGTCACCCATCCGATGACCGGCCTTTGCGAAAGTTGCTTAACCTCAGCACTCGCAGTCCTGGCGCGGTAACCACTGCGCCATCGAGCTCCTCAATCAATCAATCAATCAATGGGAAGCAGTAAACCTAGAAAAAAATGGCATGATGTATGATTTACCTTTCTATGAAAATTTACATTGGGTAAATAATACCATGAAAGGTAGAGGTAGGTAAAGGTAGAGGTAGGTAAAGGTAGATTCGTATCACAGCAGTGATGGATACCACAGGCTTTAAATAACGAATAATTAGGTTTAAATTAAGAGGGATATTGATCGCAGGCGTTGATCCTTATGTAGCTGAAAATTAGGTGTCCCTGTATTCTAGGCATCATTAGTGTGACTACTTCCCAGTTTATTCGCTAGGCTTACATCTACAGTTAAGGAGATGTGTGCATAGCCCCGTGCTACCGCATATGTTAATCGCTATATGGTCTAGTGTTTAAAACCGCTTCTCTCAAACCAAAGGTTGCCTATTTTGTTTTCCAGCTGGGGGTAGGTACATATCATTGGTTTGGTTGGTAGAGGAGGCCCTCTACCAACTTCACAGCAAGTCAGTCCACCAGGCTAGCTACCACCTTCTTATTTTAATATATAAAATTAAATATGTTTTTGGTTAGTTAGAACGATTTGGCGATAACATTTTATTTATCGTGTGATGGTAGCTGAATCTGGA
This sequence comes from Eudonia mercurella, assembly GCA_963082485.1. Lineage (NCBI taxonomy): Eukaryota > Metazoa > Arthropoda > Insecta > Lepidoptera > Crambidae > Eudonia > Eudonia mercurella. Next base: position 11,730,703 of record OY720035.1, on the reverse strand, counting down.
ACTTTTCTAATTTGTAGAGCTGCTTAGGTATTTTGAAATAAACTTTGCATTTTTAACATTGAACAGACATGCGTTGCGCTTTCTACGATAGATATAATTATATCAACAAAGTGTTAATCAACGTTTTGAAACTCAACAATAATTATGTAAAAGGTATTATACCTTTAATCAATGGGTGCTACCTTATGTAACAAAATAGATAATCTTTTGCTACGATAACGCTTGCTGTAACGAAAATCTACTAACATTCCAATACGCGTATTGATAAGATTTCGTTAGTTTACGAAAATGCGATAAATGACGAGCTAAGTGCTATTTTTACCAAGTAGAAAATAAAAACGTGTTGGCGAAGGAAGAAACTTATTTTATTAGTTAAACGTATATCTAAATAAATAACATACCTCGGGCAGATTCTGCAATTAGGTAAAAACAATTTTCAGAGGGAGGCCAAGAAGAGGATCCAGTTGGGCTGGGCGGCGTTTGGAAAACTACGCCGAGTCTTCTCGTCATCCATACCGCAATGCTTGAAAACGAAAGTTTTCAATCAGTGCGTCCTACCCGTCATGACCTACGGAGCTGAGACGTGGACACTAACGGTAGGGCTGGTCCACCAGTTTAAAGTCGCTCAGCGAGCTATGGAAAGAGCTATGCTCGGAGTTTCTCTGAAGGATAGGATTCGTAACGAATACATCCGACAGAGAACCAAAGTCATGGATAGGTCTAAGAATTAGCAAGTTGAAGTGGCAGTGGGCCGGCCATATCAGGCGAAGAACCGACAACCGCTGGGGTAAACGTGTTCTTGAGTGGAGACCACGACTCGGTAAACGTAGTGTAGGACGACCTCCGGCCAGGTGGGATGATGGCCTGTGAAAGACTGCAGGCAGATGCTGGATGCGTCAAGCTGAGGACAGGGCGCTATGGCGCTCACTGGGGGAGGCCTATGTCCAGCAGTGGACTAAGATAGGCCGATGATGATGATGAAATAAATCACATTATTGTTGTAGAGATAGAGAGAAACTTGTAGAAGCTTGAATGAAAACTGCAAAGAAAATTAAAAGGCAGAAAAAAAAGAAAAGGCAATAAGGAAAGTTTGAAGTTTAAAACTCTATGGTAAGATAAGGTTCTAGAATAACTTCATGCACAATAGATTTGAGAAATTGAGACGCATCACAACTTTAAATCTAACCAAAATAAATAGGTAACTAGGCATTTTTTATATTAAAAAAATAACAAAATATACTCACATCTTCTTCAATATCTGGTATTATAAGTTTCTGGAGGCCGGCCATCACTTTAACTTATTAATACTAACGTTAATTTACAACGACGATTGCCTTGAAGTGAGCGATAAACAATTCAGCAGTTTATCAACGCGTCTGCGTCTGTTAGATAAGGTTCATATACACGCTGACGTGACTGATAAGTGCGTAATTGGATTTGAAAATCGAGACAGCATTTAAATATACTAAGGCAAACTTGGGGGACATGGTGGTATGATACTAGTGGATTGCGAATTCCCTATATCTATTACTGCAGCCAAGTAGAATTGTTTTGCATTTGATTCTCGAGTCAAGGTATCTGGACGATATCGGAGGATGAAGTAATATAGTCGTCATTCCCAGGTCTTTCTTCTGTGCCCAGGGCCCGGGATGGTCTTTCTAGAATCTCCGAAATGTTTGAGCCGGAATATCGAAGAGTGGAGAATATATGCTACATTACGAATTAAATAATTGCTTGCCAAGAGAGGCTTATTCATATTTATTGGTCATTATTCATATTACATGCAGTGCTGGATTTGTCAATAGGCCGTATAGGTCGCGGCCTAGGCGCGGCAGCAGCCTAGGGGCGGCAGATTTCAGAAGGCGCTCGCTCGCTTTGGTAAGCCGTCAAGTTAAAAAGTTAAATATCTCTGCTATTTCGCCGTTTTGGGAAATGCAAAAAATTGTGCATGTAGTTCCGTTCCGTTTCGTTTCTGTGTTTATAACTTATCCCAATACGGCCGCATACCGGAATAAAAAATTGTCACAAAAAACAACAAAAATATTTGAATTACTCAATACTGCGAATAGGACTGCCAATCAACTCTTGAAATCTAGGTATTTATTAGGCCTGTAATATTATGATGCTATCACTGATAGGTTTTTCCGAATGTTTCACCTGGAAATTGACGATGTCACTTTTTCGGCTTCCACTGAGCACACGCGCCGGACGCGCGCGCGCCCGGCAGTGCCGCCGCGCAGTATGTATCGTGTACTTGTGACGGTGGTGTCGCAAGCATCGCACGCGAAGTGCTTTCTTTACGCATAAAATCGGCAAAATATCATCCGGATTATACCGAGCCGATACGCATCCATCTTGGAACTCGTGTTCGTACATATTTTGGAAGGAAAATTCACATTCTAAAAGTACTTCCTTTGTTTGTTGGCGAATTAATTCGTCAAATTTAATTTAATCTTCATTTGTTTTTCTAATTTCCTATCTCCGTAACCCCGTTCAACAACCTCCAGAAATTCTTTCAGAGTAAACACCTTCATGATCATCCTTGATAGGCTGAGCATCATGCATTCTCTCTAACTCTGCTCTCAAGCTGAATTAGAGAGAATGCATGACGTATATGCTAAGCTTCAAAGAAATTTTTTTATTTTTGATTAGATTGGGTGAACTTTCAACACAAAGAGTCACCAGAAAAAGCTCAATCTCTCGTGCATCCAATCCAATGATTTAGAGGACGATTTGGTTCAGGAATGTGTACATTTTTACAATCACGTTTCCTCTAACAAGACTGCAGAGAAACCTGAATCAACATCTTTACTCAATCTCTCTACATTTTTGATGAACCAGTCTTTGTGCAACGTTTACACAAACTTGGATATATCTGCTTAGCTCTCCATATCGCGCTTTGCACTCCGGACTAAATTATTCTGGAAAATGGAGCTTTTCTTGTTTAAAAGGAGTGAAAAATTATCAGAGGTCTTCATTATCTCAAGAAAAACTGTTTGGCTCTTCTATTGGCAGAGATAATGACGATATTGTAGATGGTTTCACCAATAAAAAAATTCGTAAAAAAGTGTACTTAGTTTAATTCTTGTTTCATTTTACACTTTTATTTTATGACTCATTTATTAATTCATTCCACTTTTCAATACCTACCTAACCTACCCACTTAAATACGTAAAATTGTTTGTTGCCTAATAAAGGCCTAAGTAAATAGATACAAGTGAGTGTTTAAGATAGGTAGGAAGGTGGGAGGGACGGAACAAAGTGAAGTGGCATATACTTAAGAAAAGTATAAATCCGGCACTAATTACATGTCAAACTTATAACAAAATTAATTATATTAGACACTAACGGCCCGCCCCTGTTTCGCACGGGTGTACTTTTATTTTTAAACATTTCTTTTTTTTAATGTTGCCTATGATACTCAGCGCTAATGTAGCATTCTAATGGTGAAATAATTTTTTAAATCGGTCCAGTAGTTTTGCGTTTATTCGTTGCAAACATAGAGGAGAGGGGGAAATTGCGGACACCTAAGGGAATCCTTCAATAAAAGATAAAGTATTATATCAAATCAGTCTTTCTTTATTAATTATTAAACTTTGGTTCCTACCATAATACAAAATCAACATATATAAATTTTAAAAACAATTCAATTTATATATTACTTTATGAAAAAACAAAACCCTTGCTGTCCGTATTTACCCGATGCCTACTGGGTAAATCCGGACAGCATTTGGGGTAATTGCGAATACCCTGGGGTAATTACGAATGGCTTTTCTCGCCACAGAAATTACAAATATAGCCTCGGCTTGTGCTCCCACTTGTGCAATTGTCATGTGCCCATTTCTGACAAATCATGCACATTACCCAATCTTCAGTGGGGGGCGAACAATTTTTCACCATAAAATATACAAAAATATTCAGTTTGTTTTTAATATTTACAAAATTTCCAAGGTTTTATACACCTTTTCCTTTTTTTTAAACTTTTTTCAGATCCAGCTCCAGTTTCTTGCTTAATTCTCTTTTCTACCTTCTTCAATTCCTTCTTCTCTAATTAAATTTTTTCTGGAGTGTCAGTAAAAACGATAGAATGTTTTTTTTTGCGTTTCTTTTCTTACATGGGTCTCCATGTAAGAAAATAATTTATTTTTCTATGTAAGAAAAAAAGACTTTATGATTGGTATATTAATGATGTTATGTAGTTGTATCGAAGCTGCTGGTTGCTGGATCTACTGGAACATCACAATCTCTTACCGCAACTTTTAACGTTTCAACTTTTGTTCCGTCGTCGCCCAACGTTTAGAAATGTTACAATTACTAGAGATCAGTAATTTAGATAATCCGTGAACATTGAAAGTAAAACTTCCAAGCGTAAGATTGCAATTATTAAATAAACAATATGAAGTTAATTTTCGTGAAGGCTCAATATGGATTCTCGATCAGCCGCCATCGCCTCGAGGTCTGCGCCTGCGTCGCGTATAGAGGCGGCGGCGGCGGCCGGCGCTGCGCATGCGCACGCGGGACATTTAAAATAATTACAAGCCATCGGAGAATGGTAACAGCCAGTGTTTTGAGACCATTACTTATTTTTTAATTCAAAAAAATTGGTTTTAAAAGCACACTTAGTGCCTATTGGTGCAATGCTGGCTGCAACATGACTATTTCTTTTTTAGACAAGTTGTATAATTTTGTTGTACGAATTTATGTTGTTCAAAATTTATTGTAAGTAATTTTTTAATAAATTTGGGCAGAGAGATGATTTGGAGGGTGTGCGAAAGTGTGCAATATGGGAAGGTTAATGTTGTGTTCGGGGAATTTAATAGCATGTGATTGAAACTGATACTTACGATAACGTAAAGAATTGCTTGGTGGTAAGATTCTTAATAAAATCCGATATGATAGCGACCACTCTGATACCTATTTCTGCGACCAAGATGTGTTGTTGTGTTCTCGTTTGAAGATAACTAGATCCAGTAAAAGTACGATCCTGTAGTAGACTCGCTAGTCAATTTCCTTCAGCCTGCCCCTAGCGGTCGCGTAGTTGGTCTTGGACCCCCCTGGTGTTTAGTGGGTATGTTTTGCCCTTTTGCCCCCTTAATGCTGTTTTCTTAGGCTTGGCAGGAAAGAGGGATGGAAGAGCCGCCACATTGGGCTCTCGTCACCTTAGTCCAAATGTTAATTTTGTATTTGACGTAAACAAGTGTTTGATAAACACTGAAATCATGGAACACAAAGTAACGTCATAGTTTTGATGCTTTGGTGCCTTTTATATTATTACTAGTGGACCCGGCGGACTTCGTACCGCTTTGACAGTTTCCATTTATTCCCGTGGAAATATCGGGATATAAACTACCCTATGTGTTTATCAAGGTTATAAACTATCTGTATGCCGAATTCCATCCTTATCCATCCATCCGTTGCAGCGTGAAGAAGTAACAAAATATACACACATAGGTACAAACAAACTTTCGCATTTATAATATTAGTGTGATGTGATGTGTATCACGCAGGGGATTTGATTGTATTATTTTTATTTGTTTGATAGTATTCCCATACAATGTCTAAAAGACAAAACTGTTATGACCAGTGATCGGAATAGGTAGAGCTATTTTGGTTCATTGACCGCAAACGTATATGTTAATATGGATATACCCCGAGATTTCGACTACAATACCGGGATTTTAAAATTAAAAAATAAATGAATGAAGGTAACAGAAAAATGTTATAGATCATGTAACGAATTCCACTGGTGATTGTTTCGGAAATGTCGCGTACTTCACTGTGTTTCTACCTTTATACCTCATTGTAAGCATCGCGCGATGTGTGGCTTCGTAAGAATTGTCAAGCTTTTAGTTAAGTAACTTCCAACTCAAATGAAATCCCGGGATTAATTTTTAAACTGCGGGACGTTGGGCATGTCCATATTATTACATCGTATTATATTTCGTATAAAAGTACCAAAAATAGCTCTACCTATTCCGATCTCTGGTTATGACAGATGATAAAATGTATTTATTAACCAGTCTTAAATGTCAGTCTCAGATTTCGATAAAGGAAATAATTTTTTTTTTGCTCTTCGCGGTTTATCAAACAATCACATTTAGTGCAAGGTGTGTTAAAACAAAACAAAACGGTCGGCTAATTTAAATCCGTGCTTGTAGTTTTTGCACCTCCAACCGCATTCTCACAGAGCGGCCCAGACTTGATGCACTTCAGTTCTGATTGGATCATTACCGAGTTCATCATACCCCGAGCGATCCACCGGCCACGACAGAGATAAAAATATAATTTACCCCCAAACATGACAGAGACGGACGCCCACAGCGAGCCACATCGTTCAGGAATTATTCCATATCATGATCATTGGAACTTTATTGCGCTACGTAACTAACAATTGACATTAGGAAATGCAATTTCATATTGATTCCGTAATATCGCTCGTCGTTTATTTTTATCAATGCGGCAAATCTGTCTATGATTTGCGGCTAACCATCCGAGGGCATGTTGGTTGTTTTCTTGCGGCTTCACGTTCCTAGAAAATGTCATTAAAAGCTCGATAGGGGGATTAAGTCGGTTGAAATTTTCACGTAGAGCGCAGCAGGAAATCGGTTTAGCCGTCACAAAGGGTGGGAAGATACCGAGAAATTATCTTTTCGTCGGAACAGAAACCGCTAAACGTGCAATTACACCGTTACCGATGGGGCATTAAGTTATCAAAAAATAATAATCCTTTCGCGTTGGCCGGAAGGTGTCGCCGCGATCACGTAGCCCGGCCGGTCGTCACTGGTTTCGGGGCGGACTCATCACGTTTCTAATAAATTTCGTTGTACATCTGTTGTTGCGCAACCGCATTTATTGCTGCTAATGGCCGCTTCTTCGCTCTAATTTGTACTAGCGTGGCGTTACTACTGTTACTCGCGTGGTTTCAGGGAGTTATACGAACTGCAAAAGCGGAGCTTACACGTATTCACTGATACAAATGCTTACGCCTCTAACTTGTCTAAACCGACAAACTCGTGTCTTTGTTAACGCGCCCGGTCTGCGAGTGCTGAGGTTAAGCAACTTTCGCAAAGGCTGGTCATCGGATGGGTGACCAAAAATTTATCGTCTTGAGCTCGTCCGTGCTTCGGAAGGCACGTTAAGCCGTTGGTCCCGGCTGCATTAGCAGTCGTTAACAACCACCAATCCGCACTGGGCCCGCGTGGTCGTTTATGGTCCGTTCTCCTTATCCATCCATAGGGAAGGCTCGTGCCCCAGTAGTGGAGACATAAATGAGCTGATGATGATGATGATGAAGCACTTGAGATCCATCTCACCTGATGTTAAGTGATGATAAGGCCGAAGGTGGAAGCGCACTTCACCCGGAATCCTCAACTACTGAGGCTTAGTGTATAAAGTGTAACTATCTTTATCTTATCTTTATCTTAGTCTTAGTAATCTGAATATGACAATTGGACGCCTCTCTATCAGAATGACCTTTTCGCTGAAAGACAATTCACGTTGGATGACATGAAAGCAGGGTACTTACATAGTCGAAAGACATTTCAGCTACATGTAGCTGTAGTCATGACTAATGGAAACATTACAAAATAGGCGTATTAAATGAAACTGGTGGTCGCCCAGTAGTCGAAATTCGACCATAATTTTATTAAGGCTGCACGGATTGTACCTATCCTAAGCAATGAAAAATTAAAAAAGATAGAATGTGAGTTTGGATTGGCATTGACAGATTTCGGCAGTTCCTCTTCCATTTTTGAAAATTTTGAAAAGAGTATAATATGCGTGTGTGTCAAATACATGGTAGTGTGTGTAATGTTTGTGTTATTGATTTAACTTATTTTTTATTCATAATTAAAAAAAATATTAACATTCTGCAATCCTTCTCTATATAAACTATAAGTGTGCGAAATTTCATACTCCTCCGTCCGCACAATTTTCGTAAAAAGGGGTACAAAGTTTTTGCTTCACGTATTAATATATAAGTAGATATTGCCGTTCATTTTGCTTCAAAAATTGGATTAGATTTGATATGCTGTCGTAACCCAATCTACATTACACCAAAGATCCATTTGCCTTACCACATTTCCAATTTAGCAAAGCTATTCCAACTTTTCCAATTATTACCTTTAACAATTGTAATCGATTGTTACTAGAAATCATGCGGCGTTACATAGACCTTGCACATTACCGTCAAGATGGAAATAAATTAAACATAATTTCGAATAATCGAGCCACGGCCAATACAATAAAACAAAGGGAAAGAGTACCTCTGCGGCCGGCCCAAGCGAGGGAACCAAGGATTTCAATTTGGAACGTGATGAGGCGAGTTTTCATTTACCTACGTACCGATACACGGCGACCCCACATCCGAATTCAACTCTTAAAGCTTAGATCATAAGGTCAAAAGCTGTAAAAGTTGCTGGGATTAACGCGACTGAACTCGGGAATTATTTGAAAGAATGTTATTAAATTTGCACGTTTTAATAAGCTTTCTTTTGGAGCAATCATACCATGTGTGTAGGGAGACAGGCGTGCCCAATGTGTTGTCAGAGATAAGGTATATTTGATCTAAAACCTTTTGTATTAATTGCAGCAAGCAAAATATTACGTTAGCACATTTAAAAAAACTGCTTATGCCCCTCATGCAACGCAGGACCAGTGTATGCTGGACCAGCAAATAAATACTTAACAGAACAATGAGGAGATCATCATCATAGCCTATAAACTCTCAACTAGCCTGGCCTTCCTTGACATTGGACCATTTCCAATCACCACCACATTAATTGATTGCATGCTGTGTACACTAAATTTATATTGTTGTCTTGTATTATTATAGAATTAAGAATTAGTTTAGTATACTTACTTAGAGAATATGTTTGTATGTTTTTGTAATAACGTTAATCTGTCAGTGTCATCATCATCATCATCAGCTCATTTATGTCCCCACTGCTGGGGCACGAGCCTTCCCTATGGATGGATAGGAAGAACGGGCCATGAATCACCACGCGGGCCCAGTGCGGATTGGTGGTTGTTAACGACTGCTAATGCAGCCGGGACCAACGGCTTAACGTGCCTTCCGAAGCACGGAGGAGCTCGAGATGATAAATTTTTGGTCACCCATCCGATGACCGGCCTTTGCGAAAGGTGCTTAACCTCAGCACTCGCAGACCGGGCGCGTTAACCACTGCGCCATCGAGCTCCTCAGAGCTGTCAGTGTATCGTTCATAAATAAATAAATAAATATACTGAATGCTGGTTGGTGGGTTTTAACGACCTGCCATTACGACAACGCGTCGTAGGTCCTCGGGTAAGAGATGCGCTGAGTACACTGCGTCTACGGTAACAGACGCATTGGATTTATTCATTGATGAGCAGATACAATATAGGTACATAGCATTATGTAATAAAAACATTGGACGTAATTTTTGGCAAAAAAAAAACTCTACTCCGTACTCCGGAAGCAATGTATCTGCCCGAGAAGAAAAGATTGGAGAGAGGCCTTTGTCCAGCCGTGACCTAATATAGGTTAATAATATGCTCATGATGATGATGCTGAGGAGGAGCTCGATGGCGCAGTGGTTAATGCGCCCGGTCTGCGAGTACTGAGGTTAAGCAAATTTCACCAAGGCCGGTCATTGGATGGGTGACCAAAAATGTATCATCTCGAGCTCCTCCGTGCTTAGGAAGGCACGTAAAGCCGTTTGTCCCGCCTGCATTAGCAGTCGTTAACAACCACCAATCCGCACTGGACTCGCATGGTGGTTGAAGGCCCGTTCTCCCTATTAATCCATAGGGAAGGCCCCAGCAGTGGGGACATAAAATGGGCTGATGATGATGATGATGATGATGATGATGATGATAATGATGATGAGATAAAAAGTAGCTTATGCCACTTTTGAGCTCTGCAACTTATCTTCAACTTAAGTCCGTTTTAATGTGAAATAAAGACAAACAAACGAACACACTTTCGAAGTTACAACATTTGCTGGGGTGTAGGTACACCATCATTATTAAATTATAAAATATTAAGTTATCCGACATCATTTAAAAATAGGTCCGGTATAAATAAGTTATTTTCTGTACATAAATCAGGTAAGTAATTAATTAAAAGAAATTGTTTTCTCCACGACAGATTAATGTATCAGTTAGCAATGAAATGCACAGGAGGCCTTAGCTAGTGCTCTCTATAACTCTCGCCTACTTGCCGTAAACCTCTCACTTTATAAATTTACTACACATTTATTTATTCCCCAGTACAAATTACAAGGAAAATAATAATGAGTTGAAGTCATATCTCATTACTTAAGTTAAAGCTCAACGACTGTGGACAGGTTGAGGAGATCTGGCCGGCATCTGAGTTAGTATTTAAAAAGTTTATGGAGTTTAATCTGCTTTGTATAATTGCAACTCTAGTACCCTTATTTTATGGTTTAGTTTAAAGTGTAACTTGCAGTGTGTTACAGCCTCCTTGTTTAAAAGGTTTAAGCACAGAGGCGTTCGTTAGTCTGTTCCATAATTAAAAAATAAAATTGACGTTCTCGCTGTGACGCGCTGAAAGATGAGTGTTGAACGAATGCTACGTTTTCTGTTTATAATTACTTATTGAAATATTAATTCAGATGCTTTCGCGCTTAGTGATTTCGTTATTTTATTGATTTATTTCAACAAACTTAGTACTGTCGACTTATGGACTTAATGCTTTATTTAAACTACGAGAAAAAAAGGGTATTAGTTTAACGCAATGTCTGTCAGTGTATATTTGTCTGTACAAGGCAGTTCTAAAAATCCGTAGAAAAAAATGCCTTTTTAAAAAACCATAATTTTCGTTTTGTAATTATTACCTATGAACTTTTAACCTTTAAACCTCAATAGGTAGCTCAGCGGGTAGAGCATTGGACCCGTAATCCAAAGGTCGTGGGTTCGATTCCCACTCGATTTTCCTGAGACTGGTTGATATTTTCTAGTAAAATTTTATGCATAAAATAATAATAATAAAAAATACTCTAAACTTCTTAATTTTTTTTTTTTTTTTTGAGAAATAATAAATTGATCCACAAAAAAATAGTCGGCTAGCACCTAAAATGGTAAGTTAGCATCTAAATAGTAGCTTAGGTGCTAACTTTGTATTTTTAGGTGCTTACTTAGTATTTTTGTGGGTTACTTTAGGTTACTTAGGTCCGGCGGGCCCAATCTTGAGGAGACTCAATTCGGGTTTCGCCGGGGCAGGTCGACGGTCGACGGGATACTTGCCCTAAAAAGACTTACCGAAGACGCGGTGCGAAGAAGGGAGAGGGTGATAGCGGTTTCGCTGGATATAGCGAACGCTTTTAACACCCTCCCCTTCAACTGCATCCTGCAGGCCTTGACATACCACAGGGTCCCGTGGTATATCCGGAGAATCCTGTCCGATTACCTGCAGGACAGGAAGATTCTCTACCTGCAGAAGGGCGCAGAGCGCATTTGTGCTCGCCGGATGGTGCGCGGGGTTCCGCAGGGGTCGGTCTTAGGACCACTCCTGTGGAACATCGGGTATAACTGGGCCTGCGGGGGACCCAACTTCCCAGGACGGGTGTCCTATGCTACGCAGACGACACCCTAGTCACCGCCCGGGGCGGTGACTACCACCAGACGGTTCGACTGGCGTCGGCGGCCGCCACTTTGACCATACGGAGGATCCGACAGTTGGGGTTAGAGGTGGCAGTGTCGAAAACGGAGGCCATGGTGTTCCACGGCCCCCGGATGCGCCCTCCCCCGGGTAACTGGAGGATCAAAATCGACGACGTGCGAATCGAGGTACGGCACCAGATGAGGTACCTGGGCATCACCCTCGATAGCCGTTGGTCGTTTGAACCTCACTTCGCGGAGATGGCGCCCCGCGTTGTGAAGGCGGGCATGGCGTTGGCACGCATTCTGCCTAATGTTGGGGGTCCGGGTGGGAGCTGTCGTCGGCTGTACGCTGGGGTGCTGCGCTCCATGGCGCTCTACGGGGCACCGGTCTGGTCCGACTCGCTCAACCGCAAAACAGCCGCACTTTTGCGGCGGCCACAGAGGGTGGCTGCGGTCAGGGCGATTCGGGGGTATCGGACCGTGTCCTTTACAGCCGCGACGGCCCTCGCCGGCATGATTCCGTGGGAGCTCGAGGCCAAGGTACTCACCGAGGTCTTCGAGCTCCGCACGGAAATGCGGGACAGGGGGGAACGCCTCGCGCTGGAAGAGGTCCGGCACGCAAGGCGGAGTGGACGGGAGATGGCGGTGTGGCTGTGGGAGCACCAGTTGGTGTCCCCAGCTGCCGGCCTCCCAACGGTCGAGGCCATCCGGCCTGTGCTGCAGGAGTGGCTTGGTCGCCGCTTCGGGCAGTTGTCCTTTCATCTGACACAGTTACTTACCGGGCATGGTTGCTTTGGGAGGTATCTGTGTCGGATAGGAAGGGAGGAGACCGCTGTCTGCCATCAGTGCGGAGCTGATGAGGACACGGCGCTGCACACTCTCCAGGTGTGTGGTGCCTTCGCCTCTCAGCGACGCACTATGGAGATGGCGCTCGGGGGTAGGGGGAGTCTCACTCTTCCGGACATTGTGGCCGCAATGCTGGAGAGCGAGGACTCGTGGGGTGCGGTGGCGCAGTTCGCGGCTGACGTCATGGGCAGAAAGGAGGAGGCGGAGAGAGAGCGTGAGAACGCCATCGACGCCACTCCGGCCAGACGTCGGCGGAGGAGGAGGAGACGGAGGGATGCGGATTTAAATCCGCCGTAGTCCTGTCCCCCTTCTGAATTGTGTCGTGCACTACGTGCCCTTGTTTGTAAATATTGTGTGTTTGATTGTCTTGTTAATTTTAATTGTTGTTTTTGAATTTTATCTTGTCTTGTTGTTTTTGGTTTTTTAATTTGTCGTGTTTTTTGTAAATGTTAGTTTTAAGATTTTATAAAAAACATAAAAATATAGGAATTCCAAAAAAATACACAAAAGCGAAAACTTAAAAAACAGCATCGTTCCACCGATGCCATAGTTTAAGTTAGATTTAAGTTTTTAAGATGCTTACGCATCAAGGCCACATGGACCCAGACGGGGTCTTGTGAGCCCCCTTCTGTCGAAGCCTCTCAATAGGCTTAATTGCACACACCCTACCTTGGGGGTGTGTGCAGTGAATGTTGTCGCGTACGCGTTTTTTTTTTTTTTTTTTTTTTTTTTTTTTTTTTTTCCTATTCTCCTCCAACATTATCGGAGACTATATTATTTCTATTTTCATTCATACCAGTTCTCGCATTTATTCCTCTCGCACTTTTATACTTCATACATTACATCCATTCATCATCTTTTACTCTTTTACGGGTGGGACTCCCGTTTTCCTACTCTATTACTAAACTACCATCTTTATTCTTATCTAATTTGGGAAAATAATTTTTTCATGGAGCTATTCGGCTCAAGGACTTTTCTTTTACAGTGGTTTGCTTATATCTAGTACATTTTCTTATATTACTCTTATTTTACTATTTTGCTTACATTCTATTCTTATATTATTTTACACTATTTTATTGTGTTGGTGGCCTTTTTTAGGTCCTTGTACATGTTCATTTCTACTCCAATTTTATTACATTTATAAACAATTCTATTTTAATTTTCATGTTTGCTACTTATTGGGAAACTACAAATATATAACAATATATTTGTGTTACCCTTATGCTATTCTTATTACTATACTTATTTGCTATTATTATTAACTATTATGTTTTATTTCTAAGTAAGACAATATTTGCTACTTTTGTACAATATTCTATGAATTTATCCCTATCTCTGCTATTTCCAGCCAATATTTTTTCAAAGTTTTTGGGTATAACTTGGATGCCCAGGTAGGCCTCGATGTTGTACCTCTCCAGAGTGTGTATAGGGCACTCGGAGAGGATGTGTATGAGAGTTTCGTCTGTATTGGGGTCACAGGCACACGACGGGCTGTCCTTGCACTTAAAGCGATTTAAGTACGCTGAGAACCCGCCATGTCCCGTGAACACCTGTGTGGTGAGATGTGTGGGGGTGATGTGGCGCGTGATTTTGTAAGCGGCAGTGATGTCAGGAAAGAAAAGTTTTGTTACCTCGGCAGTGGTGCCTGTCTGGTATCTCCTGTTCCATTCGTCAAGCGTCTCCTCCCTGATGAGTCGCCTGACGAAGGAAACAGGGCACCTGTCGTAGTCAGGTTTTCTCTTAGAGTGTAGAGCGGCGTCCTTGGCAAGCTGGTCGGCCCTCTCGTTTCCCTTCAGTCCCGCGTGTGCTTTAATCCAGTACAAGTCGACAGACTTGCCCTGTTTGAAAGCTAGCCCAAGGTTATGCCTTGTGCTAACCGCTAAGGAGTGGAGGGAGGAGACATTCACGACCGTTTGCAAAGCTGCCATGGAATCGCAGTACACTCCAAAGGAAACTTCCTTTCTACTTAGCACCACCTCAGAGGCTTTTTTGAGTGCTAGTATTTCTGCTTGATATACAGTGGCGTACGACGGCAAAGTAAGCTTGACGGCTTTGGTTTCGGCGGTCCGGTCCCATAGAGATAGTGCCGCTCCAACTTTACCGTCAATCTTACTGCCGTCTGTGTAAATGTAAGTGTTGTGTGTATGTGCGTGTATCTGTGTGTCTTCGGTGATGTGTTGTATGTCTATGTTTATGTGCTCTGCTGGGTGTGGTGTGTGTAAGAATGAATGTGGAGTTTCTATGTCTCTACCCCGGAGGTCTGACCGGGGGACCCCCCTTCTGGCCTTGTAAAGGGCGGCTGCCTCTTTAACTCGAAGGTCCAGTGGGAGCGTTCCGGACAGAACCAGGGCAGAGTTGAGTGAGACTGTGCGATATGCTTTGCACATTTTTTGTGCAAATCCTCGTTGTAACATATCCAGCTGTTTGCGTGCGGAGATCTTCTCTGCGGCCGTAGCCCAAACGCCAGCTGCATATGTCACAACCGGTTCCACTGCCGCTGTGTATATTGTCTTTTGTATATCTGGGTTTAGTCCCCAGTTAACCCTGGCCGTTTTGGAGAGCTGCTTGTAGAAGCCAGCTGCTTTTTTGCAGACGTTCACTATGTGCGAATTGAAAGTGAGTTTGCTGTCAATGGTAAGTCCCAAGATCTTAATTTCTGGCTTGTGTTCAATTGCTGTCCCGCCCATGTTGAGGCGAGGGGTGTCGTACTTCAGCTTTTTTGTGACTGTAAGACAGTTTGTCTTGTGTGCTGCGAATTTTAATTTATTTTGTACACCCCACTCCTCAACACGTGCGAGAACAGGGTTTGCCTGGTTGGAAATTTCCATGGCCGTGTCACCCACAAACAGTAGCACAACGTCATCCGCAAACGCCTGCACCCAAACATCGCGACTCTCTAGCTCTTTCAGGAGAGGGTCCAGCAGTAGGTTCCACAGGATGGGTCCTGCGATTGATCCCTGGACACATCCCTTCGTGGTTTCCCTGTGCACCTCCTCCCCCGCGTAACGGATCGCGACGCTCCTATCTGACATATAGTCGCTTAAAACTCTCCGAATATTTAGAGGGCATCCTTCCTCTTCTAGTCTTACCCTGATGGCTGGCCACCATGCACTATCGAAAGCTCCCTCGATATCGAGGGAGACAAGAGTTACTATCCTTTTATTTTTTACTTGTTTTCTAATCTCATTCACAAGGGCGAAGAGTGAGTCCTCAGTACTACGTTGGGGCATAAACCCGTATTGGTGTATGCTGAACTTAGGCAACAAATGGTATTTGAGCCTTCCGACTATCATCTTTTCATAGATCTTTCCGAGGACTGGAAGCAAGCCAATCGGACGGTAAGATTTAGAAGCCGAGTAATCCGTCTTGCCCGGCTTTTTGAGTACCACTACCGTTGCCCGCTTCCAGTCACTCGGAAAGGATCCGTGTTCCAGACATTTATTCACAATGCCCAAGTACAGATTGGGATCATTGTGAATAGCCATCCTACATATGTCGGCGGTGAGTCCATCGCTGCCCGGAGCCATCTTCGGGTTGAATGCGTCCACAGCCATTCGCAGTTCTGTGCGGGTGAAAGGAGGGTCAAATATGTCACTATTTGTCCCCACATTTGCAATCTTCGCTTTTTTGCGCGTATCCGTGTGTGTCGCATTATCTTCATCCGTGAGGTCCTCCGGGTAGAAAGTTGCCGCGAGATGTTTTGCTGATCCAGCCGCGTCCAGCTGTGCACCATTTCTGACCAGCATCTGGTCCTCTTCTCTTGTGGATGTGCGTTTGATGACCCTGTAAATGCTATCCCAAACAGATTCGCGGTCTTGTTGTGTGCAGAATTTTTTCCATGATGCTGTTTGGGCCTTTGAAACGGCGGCTTCATACTCTTTTTTATGTTTCAGGTACACTTCAACTACGACTGCTCTGCGACACTGCGCTGCGCATCGGATCCTGCGTTTCCTCGTGGCCACCTGCTTCTTCATCGTCTCCAGCTCATCGGACCACCATGGCAAGGTAAGTACATCTTTCTTTTTAATTAATGGTATAGATTGTTTGCATGCTTTTTCTATTGCTTTATTGTATTTACTTGCTGTTTCCTCTATCTGTGTTTTATTGTTTATTTTGTTTATTGATTCTAAATTTATTTTATTCTCAGTGTTAATTATGTTTAATTGATTTTTAAATTTTTGCCAATCTGCTTTCTTAGTTTTAAATTTCCTTGTGGTTCTTTCTATTTTAATTCCTTTTGATTTTTTCAGATTTATGTAAAAACCTATGCTATTGTGGTCCGAACTCGTCAGGCCCTCTTCTACACGCCACCTGTCTACAAGGTTTAGCAGGTCCTCTGCGCATGCCGTAATATCCACATAGCTGGAGTACCTTTTACCCCCTCTGATGGTGTCAAATGTGGGTATGTTACCGCTGTTTAGTATGTGGAGGTTGCTCTCGTGTAACATTCCCACCATCTCCTCACCTCTGTTGTCTATCTGCCTGCTTCCCCACCACGTGCTCTTGGCGTTTGTATCCCCTGCAATGAGAATCCTTTTGCCTCCCGCCATATTGTGTACTTTCTTGATATGTTCGAGGTAAGGTTCTATTGGTTTGTCCGGCTCGAAGTAGAAGGACACGAGGGTGATAGTCCATGCTTCGGTCTTGACCTCCACCACCACGATATTGTTGGTGGTCAATTCAGGGTGTTGGATAATGTCAAGGCTCGAATCAAAGATAACGATTGCGGCCTTGACAGTATCCTGACCGGCACTCTGGTAGACCCTGGTTCCTCCCCGCGTCCCCATCCTCGGTCCAGCACCTACGTAGGGTTCTTGTAGTAAGGCTATGGCAGTTTTTCTCTTGCCGGCTTCAACCAGAATCTCCTCGGTTGCGAGCTTTTTTCTCTGCAGGTTCGCCTGGATCACGTGGTAGGCTGTATGTCTTCTTGAGGTGCCCTTAGCAATACTGGACCGTCGACCGTGCTAACCGGTCCCACTTCTTACGGATCGGGCACTCGGAGCTGAAGGCATTGTGCTCCTTTTGCGTCAGCTGGGCTCTGCAGCAGTTTCTACAGGAAGGGGGGGCCCCCGCGTCAGTCCATGTGGGGCAGTCCACTAAAATGTGTCCTGCATTTCCACAGTGGCTGCACGCGGGCTCCTTCTCCCTGCAAAATCCCCTGCTGTGCCCATAGCCTAAGCATTGAGAGCACTGCACCAGTGGCGTCTGGTCTTCCACCCAAACCCTTTGGAGGTCCACATGCATGTACCCCGCACTAGTCAATCTTCTCCACACCTTTGGGGAGACCTGCATGACTATGTGTTGGGTGTGCGGGTTTCGTGTTCTCTTTTTGTACTTGATGGTGACCTTCTGTTCCTCTTCTTCCAGGCCCTGAAATACTGCCTTGTTCTGCTTCATTATTGCCTCGAGCACCTCGGCATCAGTTCTCACTTTGAGAACACTCTTGGCAATGATTAGAGGGTCTTTGTTCTTTGCGTTCACTGCTACAAGGTCATTTCCCGCACGATCCAGTCTCCTCTTTACTTTTTCCCTCTCTTCTTTAGTCTCGCAGGACATAATTATCTTCCTATCCTTAGCCTTCCTTATCCTAGATACAGCCACCCACCCCTCCTTTGCATCAACTGCCTCCCTGATCTTTTCCAGAACGATATCTCCTGTATCGGCCTCGTTCTTGGAGGTAACGATAACAGAGTGCAGTGTCGGGTGTGTATCTGGTGCTTTGCGTGGTGTTGATGCTTCCACAGATGTGGTTGGGTTCTGTTCTTTGAGAGTCCTAATCTCAGCCATCATCTCGTCTAACTTTGTGAGGATCTTCCCACCCGTTTTGTCAATCATATCCTCTTCCATTACTTGTTTAGGTTTTACCCTAAATTCCAACGTCTCAGGCATTTCTTGGTGCTTCAACTCCCCGATGCAAAGCTTAAGGTATTTGAAGCAATCCGCAAGGTCCTTTTTGATCTCACCCTTAATGTTCTTTGTGTCTCCCAATCTGTTGCTTGCAAAAGACACTACTCTGAGCATTCTGTCTGGCAGAGTCATGTCCTTGATGGATTGGACAATGTCCTCTGCTGTTTCCTCCGAGGTGTCAGGTGGAGGGGGTTTTGTCTTGGTCGCTGGTCCCGTTTTCACCTTTGTCGCTTGTGAGGATGTTAGTTTAACGGGAGGGGCGGCTTTGCTCGTTTTTGTCTGTGTAAGTGGTTTGGGCACCACCCCCCTCTCGAACTTACCACTTAGCCTGCTTACGACTGACGTAGTGGCTTTTGGGCTCGAGTTGAAAGTGGTGTCCAAAGGACCTACTGTGTCCTTGCGAGGAGTCAATTTTTTGATTGGTGATGAATTTCCAATGGGGGGTGACATTTTGGGCAAGTTTGTCTCCTCGCTCCTTGCTCTAGATTTACGGGTGACGTCGGATTTGGGAGTGTGAAACATTTTAATGTGGATGCGTCAAATAAAACAGTAAAATTAATTAGGTGCTAAAATTAATCTGTATAAAATTGTGTGTTAAGTTAAGTGTTGTGTGCTGTGTAGTGTATTATGTGTTGTGTAAAAGATAAAAGAAGAAGAACACGTCAAAAATTTGAAAAACAACAATATAGAATATTGGCCGGTCCAAGAGAGTACACACGAAATAATAAAACACAATAAGATACAGTTTGGCCAATATGGCTATTTGGTCGGCTGTCTACAGCCAGTCAGTACACAGCAACTTGCTTAGGTCTAGGCCTGACCTCAAAAAAGGTTCAGGCGTCAGTTATAACTATTTACTATAAAATTTACCCTAAAATTAGGGTAAGTATCGAAAATAAAGTTTTGAAAAATAAATTTTTTACCGTCGACGGTCAAAAAGTTTTGGTGCCCTCTAATATAATTAGAGAGCGTCTAGGTACTATTTGTCGAAAAACAAAAAGTTAAAAAGTGAAAAAAAACGGTAAAAATACACACAAAAAACAATAAAAACAAAATGGCCGCCAAACGGCGGGCTTAGTCTTAAAATTATGTTAAGAAGTTGTAAACCTCCTGTCGCGCCCTTTTGTTTGACACCAAGCTCGGTGCTCTACGATATATAGCGGCCGAGCTATCCCGATGGTAAATTTGGGGTTTTTTTTAAGGGTTTTAATGGTAAAACCCCTGTAGCTCAGCCAATATTGCTCGCAGAGGCACGGAGCTTTGGGGTATCCTGTGGAGGTCCTCCCCCTCTATGCCTTGGTGGGGTCAGATAAAAACCCCAATTGGGGTCGCGCTTGGGTCAAAAAACCCTGCGGAGATGGTAGCTGACGGGAGGGGAACCCTCCCAAAGAAAACCCCGATTCTCTACTCCTGATAGTTTGGGAGATATTTCCACTCTACGCAAAACAAAATGGCGGAAAAAAATGGTCGCCGCGTTTTTCGAGTGGCTCTATCTCCGGCCCTATCAGTCGCAGATACCCCGAGCTTGGGTGTATTCCGCTCAGCTCGCCGAGCTCTATCTGCCTATGATGCTAATTTGGACAAAAAAAATTTGCAAAAAATCGCAAAAAATTTTTGCAAAAATTTTGCCAAAATTTAAAAACTTACCAACCAGAAGGGTCGGGTAATTTTGGGGAAGGTCCTCGATCCAATTCCCAGCAAAATCGGGCTGGTATCAAGGGAGATATGGGCAATTTAACAAAAACAAAATGGCGAACAAGATGGCCGCCACAAACTTTGAAAAATCGCCACTCCCTTGCTATTTGTCGTAGAGCGACGGGGTTTTTTGCGTCAGGGTGGGCAGGCTCTGGGCTATCGCGTGTACTGGCCACTTTTTGAGAAAAAGTGACTACCCGCTTCGACCCCCACTACCCACTGGGACGCAAGAGGAGGGTGTAAAGGGCCCTTCAGTCGAAATCCCGTGTCTCTACTCCAAATAGCAGCCGAGATATTCGAAGGGTAAAAATAGCCCCTAAAACCCCTCTAGTATCTAAAACCTATGATAGGCTCAATTTGAGCCTGGGACCAACCCCTAATTTATTAAAAGACAAAAAAGAATTCAAAATTAAATAACTAAAAATCGACTCGGCGAAAAAATCTAAAAAATTCACACAAATTTGGCACAACAATTATCTATAATATCTCTAAACAACCAACGCTGGGAAAAATAAAATAAGCGAGTTATAAGGGAGGGGGTCCCAACCCCTAAACTTGTAAAATCAATAAGTCGGTAGTTACTGATGCGATTTGAAAATTTTTTTTTCGCCCAAAGTAAGAGTTAATGAAGTACTACAAAATGCAAATAACAAATGAATTTATAATTTACTGCAACTACCGTCTTTTGATTTTACAAACTTTAAACATAAAAAATCTTATGTTAGTCTGCTCCGATCGCCGCGCTCAAAGTGTCGTCGTGCTCGCCCGGCTGGCCCCTTTCTATCTGCGCCGTCAAAAGTAGTCGCACGCCTCCGGATCTTCGACCTTGTGTTTTTGGGGTTATGTTTTTCCGGCACAAAAGGCTTAATATCTTCCAAATTCTTGGCCGGAAAAATCTGGAAACTGCACCGTCGTGTAGAGGGCGCGGGGGCGCAACTTTCTATGTGCGACAACCCCACGCGTCTCAGTAACTTCCTGAGTTATTCACACTTTTATCACCAAACCACGTGTCAAATTTCACTATTTTCTTTAATAACTTTTTTGCCACTTTATCACCGCAAATTCCAATGGTACCGGCGTGTGCGTCTCGGCGAGACGCAACTTTTAATGTATCGCACGGGTCGCTAGCGTTTAAAAATCCCACTTAAATGATTTTTTAAGTGTCGGAGCACGTGTTTTCCGATCCGCTCTGCTCATGGTACACGGGCGCAATTGTCGCGTACGCGTTGCACCCGTGTGCCCCCTCGCGGCGGTCCTAACCACACTACGTGTGACTGGACCGACGCGAGGGAGCACACGGGGGCCAGGGTGAACCCCGCGGTTCAATTCCCTCAGGGACAGGCCCCGTGGTTTACCTGTATTCGGATTGTGGTCCCCCAGGGTTTTAGTGGATATACCCCTCCGTCTCGCCCTTCCCAGCCCCGGACAGCCGGGGCAGCCGATGGAGACAATGGCGTCTCTGCAAGTCGGTGGGTCGAGGAAAGACGGACGGGTGAGGTCCACACACCCCGGGCCCCCTTCAGGGGTCCGGACTGGTCGTAATGGCTTTCCCTGGGTCAAAAAAAAAAAAAAAAAAAAAAAAAAGGTTACTTAGGTGATCGATTAAATACAACCCATTTTTTTTTCTTTAGTTGATGGCTTTGTGCTATTAGCACATTTAGCCAGTGTCAAAGTAATTTTTCTTACAAGTAATACATAAATAAACAATATTTCTTTCCTCTATGATGATGATGAATGATAATAGAAATGAGAAGTGAGAAATGATATACCTCCCAACCCCTGGCCTGGAGTATCACAGTAAAGATGTGGGGCTTTACTAAGTCCTCGGGCGGACTTCTTGAAAGAATTTGAAAAGTGACTTTGCACTGTTTTGTTTCATTTGCCAACACTCATGCACACTCACGAACACTTAACGGTTAATAATCCACTATTATTTCACATTAATACTCGACATAACACCAATTTTAGAAAATAAAACAAAACCGCAGACACGACTCTTCACTTTCCCGCCAAGAAGTCAACCTCTTCATTTCTAATAGAAAATTTCTTTGGCAGTTCGTTAAAAAAAGAAAAAGAAAAACTACCAAAGAGTTTGTAACACCAGTTTAAATCAAAGAAGGTTCCGTGAACTCCAAACCCTTTAGATGGTCATTAAGGTATTAAACACCACCCACATTATCAGTTGTATCCACACACTTTGAAGGCAGTATTTCACGCTCGTACAACTTTAAAGTGCAAACAGCCTCATATAAATATCCGACGCCATTTAGATTTCGCAAACAAATTGAGGTGCATTCCTCACGCCAGGCGCGTTATGGCGGGAACGTGCAAATAATTAAACTCCTTATAATTACGCTGGCGCTCAAATCGTATATGTTGTCGCCCGAAGTATCTTCAGAGCGTAATGTATACGAATGCGGGAACTGGGGTCGTCGCTACATCCTTTAAGTTGAGCGAGTAAATTCTGGAAACAAAACCGCGTTGTCGAACTCGTAGCTTAAGCTTACTATGAACCCTTCATTCCTCCCAAAGAGCTTTAGCAGGTTGGTTGCTCCAAGGAGAATCTTTGTAATTGGGGGCTTCTTACAGGCACGAGTGATGTGAAGCCTTTCCACAGTCGATGCAACACCTGCTCAACTGTCGTTTATGGACTACTTACCAGAGGGCTACTGACATAACATCTTTGTGGCCGCGAAGAATATAACGGTGTCGCTGACAAGAAAAGAAAAGGAGCTAGCTACATCCACTTACTTGCAATTGATTGTTGCTGGGCGACAACAGAATGGATCGACAACGTCTTGTCCCGTAAAATGCGAGCGTTGACCGAGTATATCACGGAATCAAAACAGCGTTGCTGAAATCGTAGCCTCAGCTCACTATTAGTAGTTATAACGGTAGTAGTAAACATGTAGTAGGTAAAAAAGGTACGGACAATTCAAAAGCACTTTTCTTAAGTTTATTTAAATAATAAAAAAATTACTTTGACTTTGACTACACCCACTTGCTATTGTCGTGTTTGGGCGATAACAACATAGAATGACAACGTAATTGTTCCGTGCAGTATCAAGCTTCGGTCCCAGATAAGAGAATGAGATTTACACCGGGCCGCGTCAAGTCGGGGCTGTACCGTTGTGTGGCCGGAGATGCTAATGGTTTTGTTTTTAAATTAAATTCTTATAAAGGTGAGGAGTGCGAATAAAGATTGGATACCAATGTTTTTTGTTTTTTTTTAAGCAGTTCAAGCGCGTGATCGATGTCGTTACTTGATAATGATCTGAACTCACCCTTAACATTTTACTGACGACGGCACCTGACGGTAAGTGCTTGGCCTCTATTAAGCTGTTTTAACTCTTGACTGTCAAACACAGTAGGTAATGATGACCTACTAAATATGTTGGTTATGGCGACAGACCTAGATATTTTGGTAGCTAGCTACTTCTAAATTATCAAATTCTGTCAAAGTGTACTTCAAACACAAACACAAACAAACAAAATAGGGTTATTTTGCTGTTGTTCTGTTTAATGAAATTTTTATTTGGTGATGAAATTTGTAAATTTATCAATTTCAAATACTCTTCCAATTAAAACTTTGCAATCGCTATAGTTAAGAAACTTATGCAAAGGTCAGCCATCTCTAGCTCCCCTGTGCTTCGGAAGACACGTAAAGCCGTCCCGGCCGCTTTAGCACTTCTAACAACACTAACCCTCACTAACACCAATTAGTGATATGCGATTATTACTAATTTCAATAATCGAATAAGTATTACTAATTAGTAATAAAATCGAACGATTATTGATGTTGATAGAAATAAAGCTAAAATGCACTTTAACGCCACAGCATAAGGCTCATAGCGGTTACCAAGAGAGGCCGGCTATAATCGAAAATTTGTTACTTACGTTATCATTAATTCATTTTTCATATTGACCATTCAGTTGCAAAATTCTGTATTCGTTAGTGGTTGATTCCTACTACTGACTGATTAGCACCCGATTAGTACTGCTTAGTAATTAGTAATACATTTTAAAAGTCTTTCGAATTATTCGAATGATTCAGTTAGTATCATTCATAATCGCGCATCGCTAACACCAATTCTCTGTGGTGCTACCATTCATAAGAAGGCCCGTGAAGCTCTATTAGTGGTGTCATAAAATGAGCTAGCGATGATAATGGTGATTTAACTAGGTCAACAAATGAGTGTTGATATACTGTTTTAAGTCAACAAAGAAACAGTTCCAAAACAATCATGTACCGTCTTATCAAACGTCTCCCATCTATTATGGGAGACTTTTAGTGAAGACACAAACACGGGTAGGATGACAACAAAAGCTAACAAATTTTCCCGTTTGTCCTGCGGGAAGCGTCCGTGATTTAATACAAATTATTATTAGAGGACATAAATAACGTCGCGCGGTCTGCGCAGCCTCCTTAATAAGTAATAAAGGGGTCATCGTTCATAGTAAGAATTAACCGGCCGACATACCGTGCCGTAAGTATTGCTACTGAAACGTGCACGGAAATACGGAGAGAACGGGAATAAGAATAGGAAACGTCCATTTGTAACTTCAAAGTATTAATAAAAACAAATACAGACACATTCTAATTGTAATTTGTTCGCAATAAAATTTGCGTAAAACTATATAAACCACATCAATATAATTTTTTTTTACTTTTTATTTTTAAGTGTTAACTGCTACACCTAAGCTGAATTAAATATTTATATAAAATAATGTCGCTCTAAAGCATTTCAAAAAATCAAAAAGCAGTGACAGAATTCAGCGCTTAGCCTTCCCGGTAGCAATATGGTCAGTGCAGCCGCCCGGATTGCGGAAGACCCAGGTTTGATTCCTGACTGGGTCGGGTGGGCGTTTAATTTTTTCACTGTATTTTATATAAATATTAATTCAGCTTAAGTGTAGCAATTAACACTTAAAAATAAAAAGTAAAAAAAAAAATACTACGAGTATAGCGTTGTGTTGTCAATTTGTGGTATTCATCTGCAAAGATGAATCTGCATGTCCATCGGTTGCAATCACCTTTGGATAGATGGCACTAATGTCGCTCTAAAGCATTTCAAAAAATCAAAAAGCAGTGACAGAATTCAGCGCTTACGTTAGCCTTCCCGGTAGCATAATGGTCAGTGCAGCAGCCCGGATTGCGGAAGACCCAGGTTCGATTCCTGACTGGGTCGGGTGGGCGTTTAATTTTTCACTGTATTTTACACATCAATATAGCTTGCCTGATTCTTAACTAATCTTTAATATCTGAAATACGCCTCCATCATTGACCTTATCATTACTTAACATCAGGTGAGATCAAGGCACTGTGCTTACCCGTAAAATAAAAAAATAATAAAAAAATAATATTTAGATCGGATGTTGATGTTGTCGAAATTGGATTAGGCTTCTTTGGCTTATAAAATAAGAGTAGATAGTGTTAATTAATTATGGCGGGTTGGACTGAGCAACGATAGCATAGTTGGTAGTGCACCGGCATGTCTGGGGTGCGGGTACAAATACCGCTCGTGGATTTTTTTCAAATACACGTATTAAAACGAACAAATAACTGAAAAGCCAAATCTATCGAAAATTTGTTTTAGACAAGAAAAAACAATAGTCTGTCGTAGGGTAAAACATAACTCACCTTCGTATGAGGGTTTGAATTGTTACTTATAATATACTTATAAGAAACAATTGTAGCGATGACTTGATTTCATGGAAGCCTTTGCCCAGCAGTGGGGCAGTATATAAGCCATTTACTTTACGTTGCCTGCATTCTTGGGACCGTTCCCATGAGCCCACAGTTGGAAGACATCTTTTATTTATAGGTCTTTAGTTTTTAATTTCTAATTATTTTTTCTCTGTTTTTTTTTTCAAGTTAAGTTCTGTATTTAAGTTTGTTTAGAATAATAATAATGTCTTGTTGTTGAAATAAAACGGACTATTACAATTAACTGATCTTTTATTTAACACTTTAGAAAACAACGAGGGCGAACGGGATGAGAATAGAGCAAAACGCCATCTTAAGTCAACATAGACAAAGTGACATTCTATTAAGAAGGCGGGAAATTTTAATTTCATTTAACACTTGTTGTTAAAACCTAATAAAATTATATCATCTTTACTTACTTATAAGAAACAGTAAAACGTTTATAACGCTACTGGCCAATAGAACTCACATGCATATTAATAATAATAATAATAATAATAATAATAGCTTTATTCTCTCCACACAAACACATGTAAACAGTTCATGATAACTTTTAACAATGTACATTACATAGCACTTGACACGAATGAACTTTAAAGCTAGCGGCTCAATCTTTTTATTGGCATTGGTTAAATCCATACCTCACACGAGCTTATTAAGGCTTGGGACCTCTACCTATTACTGCTGATGTACGGTGCTCGCATATCACGACTTTAGGAACAATAGACGAAATGAGGATCCACTTGATTTGCGTGTTATTATGCAGTAAGTTAGTTTTGAAACGATTGCTGATAGAAATTTGGAGTATTTTTGTATTTTTATATGATGTTTTAAATAGTTTATTTTTTTTGCCCATAAGCTCGCTAATGTTCCACTTCTTGGTATTTTTTTATTACTTTTTCGATCCGCAAGTTGCACACCTAGTTGAAAGGACCTCAGAAAAAATTCATTAATTTGTTAAATTCTTTCTTGACATTATTTTATATAGCCAGGTTTATATGGGATTCGAGAAGATAAATTTCCACTGAATAATTATATAGTAAATAAAATAACACAAGCAATTATCGAAATCGTCATTAGAGTAACTATTTATGGTAGTCAAATAATTAATTACTACTTATTTATAGCAACTACAAAACAGTTATAAATCAATCTATAATGCACGCTGGAACAAGTATACCGAAATTGATCTTCGCCGATTATATTGCGACAGCAGAAATGCCGCTACGTAAGTACATGTTGAATGTAATAAATGTGGATTCCAACACAAAATAAATATTCCAATAAGAAAATCCTCAACATTTTCATTTCTCGACAATATAATCCGCGAGTCATCAGTGCGTAATATTCCGTTGCGGTTATGAAACTCTTATAGAGCCAGGGGCTGGGGCGAATATAATTTTGATGAGTTCAAAGCCGAAAAGGGTTAGAGCAGAGAGCTCTACAAAACGTGAGCTGTAAAGCAGAGTTGCCATTACCGCACTAATCGGCGGAGTGCGGCTCTAAACACCGCTTTTACACATTCATCGTACCATAAATAACAGCTCTATGAAAATATAAATGTTTCCCCGTTTTTTCCTATCGTTTCCCAAGTTTCGTTTTTTTTTCATAGAGTCAAAAGCTTGAACAGACCACTTTCGCATTATGGAATTGCCAAAACTCCACATGGCGGTGGTGCTAGAAAAGCTCACGTCGAATATCACCTACGCAAATATATGCCTTTTGAATATGTAGCAACGGTATGTTTTTCTAAAGTCGAGATTTGAACAAATGACGTTACATAGTTGGTGTCTAACAGTGAGCGTAGAAATGAGATATTTTGGCAGTATTACGCAAATTGGATAGCTTTCAACACTCGACAGAGTAGGTTCCGAACTTTCGTGGCAAAATTGAATTAAAAATATTATGAGATGTAAATATGTATTCGGCGGAGGTCGTTATGATGTAGCGTTTTCGGGTGTTATATTACGAGAAACCTTAAACATTACACGACATTAGACTTTCCATCATTGGCTTTCCAATTTTTACATGGCTTACTGAATAAAGGTACTCACGTTTTGTAAAAACGTAAGTGAAAAATGAAAAACTTTCTTTTCATCCCCCCATCTCGGAAAGAGTATTTTTGCTCTTCGATATCTGAGTGCAAAAGCCGTTTTTATCCGCTAGAGGATAAAGTAAATTGAATTTAGAACATCGTGTGCACTAAGTTTGTGAATTCAAAACGTCATTAAACCTATTTACTTCTACCTCCATGGTGCCAAATTTATCAGTACACAAGTCACTAACGACTTCTTGGCGGGAAAGTGAAGAGTCATGTCTGCGGTTTTGTTTTATTTTCGAAAATTTGTGTTATCGAATATTAATGTGAAATAATGGTGGATTATTAACCGTTAAGTGTTCGTGAGTGTGCATGAGTGTTGGCAAATGAAACAAAACAGTGCAACGTCACTTTTCAAATTCTCTCAAGAAGCCCGCCCGAGGACTTAGTAAAGCCACATCTTTACTGAGATACTCGAGGGGTTGGGGGGTATATCATTTCTCACTTCTCATTTCTGTTATCATTCATCATCATCATAAAGGAAAGAAATATTGTTTATTTATGTATTACTAATAATAAAAAATACTTGAAATTGGCTAAATGCTAAACGCGAAGCCATTAATTAAGATTTAAAAAAAAAAAGTCACTAACACCAACATTACAGTAGGTACCTAACAAAAATATTACACTCAACTTAATTAACTGTAGCAACGTTACTTTAAATTTTTCTGAATTATACCCTTATTATACCTAAGTATTATTTGTTATAATTTAAAGATTATTCTGTAATACTTACCTATCGTAATGTAGTAGTTATTACCTAAACTGAAATAAAAGTATCTTGTGATTGTAAATGTTTTTTTGCATTTAGTCATTTCCTCACTGAGGTGGGATGAAAAATTACGTGTTGCACTCGAGTGCAAAGATTTTTCACCTTGTGCTCTTTTGATTCCCTCGCTAACGCTCAGGATTCTAATTTTTCCTCGCTCGAATAGAATCCTTCGCTTGCTCGGTCATCAAAATTGAGCACGCGGTTAAAAAGCAAGTTTGCACTCTTGTATAACAAATAACTATTGTTGTTCTCCTTAAGTTGTGTTGTGTTGCGGCTCTATTTGGTGCACTAAGGGACGTGAAATAACTGTAGTAGTTAAATATCACCTTAGTTTCTCATAGTAAAAGTTTCTAATAATGAGAAAAGTAAGTTACTCTATATAACTATTTAAACTATCATGGTCACTTGCAATAGAGTAATTATTAACGGGAATCATATCATGTTTATTATTTATGAGTTTCCGATATTTCGGCACAGTTGCATGCGCCATGATCACGGAGTTACTGGAACTCATAAATAATAAACATAGTAAGAATCCCGTTAATAATTACTCTATAGTTACTCTATTTTGCTACGAAAAGTTTTCTTTACTATTAAAAATCTACAATCTACTAAGTATTCTTTACATTTAAAAATCTCTAACGCCTTCTTGCACTAAACTTATAATCGCCTAAGTCTTGGCTTAAATAGTACCCGGTCAAGTTAACTCGGCACCTGGCTCGAAAACGTCGCTTACACTCAGGTGCCGACTTAACTTGAGCGGGTAGTAGTTAGGCAAAGACTTAAACGGGTGTAAGTATGGTAGTAGGACTAAGAGCTACGCAAATTTTGTTGCGAAGTGTTGAAAAAATTCTAAGAGCGAGATTCGAACCCGCAGCCAATGACATGCTGGGTGTACTTGTTACTTACATACTTGTTCGATAACTCGACAGTTTCTATAAAACCATACCTCTATTTCTGCGCATATGCGCGTAATGCGCATTTTCAAATTGGTAATAAGTAGTAGGAATCTACAAGTGTTTTGTTTTCTTCAACTGTCTCTACGGGAAAATACGATCTGCCTCATTTAAATTTTCTTCGAAACTCATACCTTTGTCATACCTTTGTAACAAAATACAGTGGAAACGACAACTAACTTAAAACGAGATCGCAAATTCTATTCACTAACGAGTTTCACTATCGCATACGAGTATTTCAAATCCAAGCAATGCTAAATTATTTCCTACAGCTAAGTCTTGTAATAGGCATTAAAATAGAGCCATAAGTTACAAATGTACAATTATAATAATTACATAGACTGGCTGAGATCTTGAGGCTGCAGTCACGTACATAGGATAATTTGTGTTTGTTATAGCTACGTGGCTATATGTGTTCCTAACCGTCGCCCGGCCCCGTCCCGACGAGAGCGCTAACAAAAAATCTGAAATTATCTCCAAAAACGCCATCTGTAATTTTTGATAATTACGAATAAACCGGTCTAAAATTAACCGATCGCACTACTTGAGCGTGGGACGTAGACACACACACAAATATAATTGTTTCTTATTAAAATCGTGGACGTTAATCTTTTTTCGGAGCAGATTCCAAAGAAGGGGCTCCAGCGTATTATGTTTGAGAATCGACAGCTATAATTTCTGTTCAATCAAGATTTAATTGTTTTAATGAGCCTACATGCGTGAATGGCCGGCCCAATTATTGTTTATTTTTAATCGCCTCCAGAGCTTTTTATGTTCGCAACCAGCCACGCACGGGGGCCCGGAGCGATCATTTTCATTATTTTAATAATGTAAACTTCCAATAATAATTTACAGTGATTTGGGTTAAACACGTTAAGAGATATTTATGAATTCCTCGCGAGATCCAAAGCGTAGTTAGCTCTGTAATTTGATCCTCGGATGATGGCGCTCCGATCGTTTTGTTTCACTCGATCAAAACGGATCGCAGTGAGTGCGCCGGCGCCGGGTCGGTTTGGGGCCATCAATTAATCATAAGGCGACTAATCATCGTGTTGCGAACAACATCTCCTGCATCATTCAATTTCATTCGGACACATTTCAGCAATGCCTTGTATTACAGAGTGCCTAGTGTGAGTTATAAAATGTGGTGCTGGTGTAAAATGCTGGGTATTCCGAGGACTGCGCTTTGCACCAACGTTTCTGTCCTTCAGGACATTTTTGGTCAAGTCCCTCGCCGTGAACCTAGTAATTAAGAGAAGCTCACACTTGTGGGGTCACGTTGAGGAAAGAAGAAGCAGAGGAAGAGCCCCTGCCCGGTGGACGGATGCTATTCTGTTAGCCCTGAAATGCAACACGCAGGCGGCTATCCGTCTAGCCCAGGATAGGACCTTTGGCCCGCGATGCTGCTATTGGTGGTCGCGACCCGAGGACTCGACGACGAAGAAGTGTGAGTTTCGGTTATTTTCCGTATACATTCGATAACGTTTACAAAACAAAAAAATTGTATGGCTAAATGTTTACTTTCCTCGTATGTCACCAGGAGGCGCTGCTTCAATGACATACTAAATTTCGTTATCGTTTACGTGATCAAACGTCAAATGAAATCACTAGGCACCCTAAATGCCTTTTTAAACGTTGTTTGCAATGCTATGTTAACTATGCCACTAAAATATGTTTTTTCTTACAACGTCTCAACTGATAGTAGTGACGTTAAGGACGAAGCTGGAAGCGCTCTTCACCCGAAATCTTCAACTACGGAACTGGCTACTCTTATCTGTCTATATTGGTTCTCTACTGGTTATTATTTTCTAGACTTTCATACTAAAACAGTACCTACTAAT
Organism: Eudonia mercurella; assembly: GCA_963082485.1. Lineage (NCBI taxonomy): Eukaryota > Metazoa > Arthropoda > Insecta > Lepidoptera > Crambidae > Eudonia > Eudonia mercurella. The sequence continues at coordinate 11,699,277 of OY720035.1, read as the reverse complement.
ATTAACAATGCTGTTCTTTAGAGATCATCATCATCATCATCATCTCAGCCAAAAGACGTCCACTGCTGGATAAAGGCCTCCCCTAAGGATCTCTCCAAGATCCTTGAGGTCTTTAGAGATACTTAGATAAAATGGTGATGAGACGCCTCGGTGGCCAAGCACAGCTGGGGTCTTCAGGTATATCAATTCCCAAAGAGTGTTTTCGGATTTTTCGATGCATAGCCCTGGTTTGTGATCATCAACTCGCATTTGGCAAGCGTGGTCATTAAGCAATTACCCATCTAATGTAGTGATGACTTGATATCAATGGAGGTCTATGGAGTGGGACAGAATAGGCTATTTTCTGACTAGTTCCTGCTCAGAGATATCACTCTCGTGTTTCCTTTACTTGTAAAGACGTTTTAACGCTATTTTTGAAGAGCTTCATAATATTTATAATACGGCTATTCCATAAGAATGAAGCTGGAAGCGACCTTCATCCGACAGCTTCAACTACTGAGGAACTGCCTACTCTTATCTCCTATACACATAGGTGTATAGGTCAAAGAGATTGCTTTCACTGAGTTTGAATCTCTAAAAAGTCTAGAAGGGTGGAGAAAGGGGGGTAGTCGGCATCGTGGTAAGGCTAACTAACAAGTTAATCCGGCCCCGGGCGGCTATGAAGTTTATATCACGCTTTGCATTATGCTTCATTATCTCGGTAATTTTTGCTTTGTTATGCGGCCCACGTAGGGTTGTCGGTACTACTGAGAGTATATGGAAGCACGATAGATAATTTTTTTGGGAATTGCCTCTTATAACCAGTTACCTACCGCCTTAAAAAAGATTTAAGTGATGTAAATATTTTAAAAATAATGATTTAAAAAAAAATAATTGGTTTTGCCAATATCGGCAGTGGTAGATGGCGAATGTGTCAATCAATGAAAAAAAAACTTTGGGTTTGCTTTGCCTGAGTCGTCCGAAAAGTTTTTCTAAATACATTTTCGGAATAAAGAAAGAGCCAGCTACACAACCTCTTCTTGGTACAACTACCTACTGCTGTAAAAAAAACATATCATGACGTCATTATCAGCCTGGATGTGATGGGTCAACCGTGACCCTGAGAATAGTCCGATTAATATGTTCAATAAACGCGGAAGCATCCGCTTAAAGTGTGTAATTTCAACGTGCAGTGTGTATAAGAAAACTATAAACAACTATAAAATTAAATTTATATTAGTAACGATGTTTTTTTATATTAGTAACGATTTGTTGATATCTGCCGAACAAAAGTCTTATGACGAGTCTATGAGGTACGAATACTTATACCTATACCTAATAGTGTAATAATAATTCGTAGCCATCCCTTTCTGCCAACCCTACTTAGTTGCAGGTGAGACAGTGCGTCGCCTAAGGCGCTCCTCCGCGTCGCTGCGCCTGCGCACCCCCCACTCCCTGCTCCCTCTCCCCCGCGCCCCGCCGGGATCGATCACTCGCGCAACCGTCAATTAAATTATTATGCCACAATCTATGCGCTAATCATTGAGTCCATTCTCTACAATCTAGCCTTCGCGATGGTATTTTTTTTAAGGAATTTTTCTAAAAAGCTGTGTTGGTGGAAATTCTTTAGAGTTTATGCTTATAAAAAGACTTAATGAGATTAAATACAAAAAGTAGCACAACATTTTCAAAAATCAAAAGTGTTTATATAACAAGTCTTGGTGTTAGATTATCGATCAAGTATGCCTTATGATCAAAGTCTGCGAGAAAGGTTTTGAATGTACAAATTTTTATTTTTATGTATGTTAGTAAGTAATAGGTATGTAGAGGTACCTTATAATAAGAAACCCAGTAAGTTTATGAATATGAAAGTAAGTATTGTCAATATCAATTTAATTCCGATAAGACTGAATGTTTTCCGTGACACACAAATAAAAGATAAGCGTGTTAAGTAAAAGTGGTTAAAGTGAAATCATAGTGAATCGCCTATTTGCTGCGCTTTTTTACGTGCAACAGAAAGGCTTATTATCTACTTTGTACCACCGAAGGTGCTTATTAAGAGCAAACACGACCCACACAGACAATTCTCAGCAAACAGCATTAGAACGAAATTGCCCATTTTACTAAAAGCGAACAAACTTCAATTAGGCACAATTGTAATGGTGACTTTGTAGAAATGCTCCATTAGAGGCAGGGTTGCCAATTTAAAAAGCATGGAAATCCTAAATCTAAAATACCCCATATGCTGAAACCGAGATAGTCACAGTTGAAAGAATTAAATGGTGTTAAGTTTTAAGAAATCAAATAAAATTTGAACATCAAGACTTAAGTTGCTAGCTTCGTTAGAAAACAAAATCCTAACAAACCGCATCTAGGCTTGTCATAAAAGAGCGATATAAAAGTGCTATAAAACGCTGTACAACTGACAACCCTAATTAGAGGAGAGTTAATCTCGATGACGGAACACATTGTGGTGGTAATGAGCGACGCGTGAAACCAGCCTGGCAACAATTTACAAACTCCTATAGGCATATTTGGTCCTGTAATAGTGGTGTTGTGGTGTAAGCTGAATAAATAGCTGTACCTAAGGCGGTCTTCTTTCTAGGGAATCCTAATGCTTCCATTTAAAGAGAATGTAGAGAATCGCCTAGATAGTTTGTTAATCTAAGGACTTTTATAAGACGGTTGATCTTCATCTCTTTGATAAATGCGAAGTGCAAATGCGATTTGTTCGATTTGTACCTAATTAATGAGCAAAATAGGTACTCCACAGAATACTATTATTCTGCTTCGAAAAACATTGCAAAATAATATAATAATCCTTGTCTGTATTTTAAATTGTTGTGCCTACCAAAAATTAAACCTTAACTCTACTCCACCTGATGTTAAGTGATAATGGAGTCCAGACGCGGTGCAGCGTCAGAACATTGCAGCATTTAGGTAAGTTATTATTTAAAAAATACAATAAAACTTCCTCAATTTCAACATATCAATGCTTAAAATGATTGTCCAAAATATGACAATAGTAGTTTATGCAACTGTCATATAATGAAGGGTATTAAAACACGAGTGTGAGTTTATGAAACGAGCGCAGCGAGTTTCATAATAGTAACGAGTGTTTTAATACCCGTGTTATATGCAGTTGCATACACTACTTTATCTTCACTAATGCAATTAGTCAAACAACAAGAGTAAAAGCTGACAATAGTTTATTTATAATAATTGTTCAAATTTTGGATGGTACAATTTTGAAAGTTAATGTTAATTACCAACCAAACCAATCCATCCACCATCCAATAACCAATGAGAGCGCAGCTGCGCGCGCAGGGCCAATCAGGAGCGAGCGCGCGCTGTTCTTTTTTTATTCAATTGGCACAAGATCTTACCAAAGAGTTTTGTGTATGTAAGTTTAGTAGTTTCGACGAAGTTTTCACGTATAACCCAACTGTTTTCAAAAGCCAGCCTAATATCAAAATTTTATACAACTTGTATGAGGATTTTGACATAAGGCTCGCCAGGTTAATTGGTCGCGTTTTATTGATGTTATAATGAGATTTTACGATATCGATGTGGATATTATACCATCATGTGAAATTGCTTAAATTGAGTGTTTTGTTGTCTGCGCTATAACAGTAGTAATTATAAGTCAAGTATTGGAAACATAAGTAGAATGTTACAACATTAGTGTAGATAAAGATTTTAAGACACCCAGATACTGTTTAAGAACTTTCACGTCTATCAATAACAATAACTAGGCGACACATTGAATGCCACCCACCCATTGTTTGAACCCCATCGCCTGAAGGCCGTATTATGAAGTGTTCCTGATGCAGGGTAACACCATAACAGTTGTCTGTGACGGATGGCCGACCAGCTAAGCGACCAGGAAGTACTCGTGAAGGTTGAAGTTAACTAAGCAACTCTGATAAGTGCGAAACGGACCGTTTGTTGCGCCGGCGCCTATGGGATAGCTTAAGTACGAGCGTTTGTATTGTGAATTTGTGGGGTATAATCGTTCAGCGCGAAGTTAATTTGAAACGAGAGCCCTGAGCGGTGTGGTTGGCGAGGAAAAACAGAGAGAGACGTTACTGAATGCCGACTTGACAGGACCATTGGAGTCCTAGATAACAACTTGCGGTGATGCAATAATCTTCACGTGTAAGACAGATTTATTAACATTCAAAAGCGGCATGCCACGTCTCTGTTGTTAGAGCTAATCCAGCATGGACATGATAATTTTGCAAAAGAAGACAATATTAATGTGTGTCCCCGGGCTGAGATTAGTGATTTTACGTACATTGGTGGTTTATGGTTTATGGACAGATTGGGTTGCTGGCAATAAATATGATGCACTGACACCTCAATTTCGAAACCTAAGGGCCCATGAGGTTCAACGTGATCGCAATGATAGAAAATTAGCAACATCCTGGTAAGAGTTGGGGTGAGGTATGGACCGCCGGCGGCGGGCGAACAATACCGGCGCATGCGCCGCGCGCAGCGACAGCGCCGCCGGCGCCGCCCGCCGCCCTCACTCCGCCCCGCGCCCTAGACCAGCGCGGACGCTTTGCACCAGCCACATTGTGATTTATCACGTATAATTATCGAATAATCCACTTTGCATCTCTCGTTATAACATTACGATAATTTTGCCCCATTACATAGGGTTCCAAGCGGTGACCGTTCGCTAGCCGCACAACGATTGATAATAATCGCTCGCGAAGTATAATGGCGTACACCCACGGGTAATTATTGTTGTGCAGTCGTGAGTTCGTGAGCCGGTGCAATGGTGGAATGCATCTCCTTCGGGGGTTGAGCAGTAAACCAACACGGCGCGGCTGGCTACGTAACTGATCGCTCCACGGTGCTAATGATAGTGCGGCGCTCGCTCTCGCGTCCTCTTTAGCCGATCCCGATAAAATAATTACCTGTATTTATAAGTGCTCACACTTAATAGCACCTCGACGCGAGTCATTACAGTTATTGCGTGCTTGTGCACTTAAAGTTTCCTGGTGAAATGGTCGAGGACCCGCACGCCAATAATTAAACCGTAATTGGAGCAGAGACTGCATTGTGAGCGTACAATTATTTTGTGAGCTGCGAATTCTGAGAAGGCCAATAAAATTTGTACTCGCAGGGATATGAGGAGAGACAATGAAGTCGTCGGTGGTAGAGCCGCCTCGGGGATGCGGCGGAATGTGGCGTCGCTCGCGCAGTTGGTTGCATTGACGTTTGGTCACGGGGCATCGGCGAGCGAGTGCTCTTCCGACGTTAATGGGCTGTGGTGGCCGTCGGCTCCGTTATCCCTCGTAGCTAATGATTGGCCGGCATTAAGTCCCGGCCGTTCCATGCGATTATTGGATCTAACAGATAATTTTATATAGCATTGTCCCGGAGCGTAAAATTCTCTGTTGTTATTACGGTCCGGGCGGCACGCGCGCGCCGAGAGCTCCGTATCGCCTGATCTCGGCGAAGGGTTGAGAATCACGAACTATTTGGAAATACACAGTTGATTGCTAATCGATTACTAGTGTTTTGTAGTTCAAAGCAAATTAAACAATGTTACGGTCTTCGTTTTTGTTGGGATTCAATGTAATTGCTGGATCTGTTTGTATTGACCAGTGACTGGGAATTGATTCTGTGAGTGCCTATTGTATTAAGAAAAAAATAGGCAGTTTTATGACTTAATGGCGATTTATTCAATTTAAATAATTTCATAAATTTTCACGAAATATGTAAGTATTTTCGAAACATGTTGATGCAAAAAGTTTCAGTATACCTACCCGTCTAGCTGTCATATTATAATAAATAAATAATGATTATGGTTATATATTAAGCAAATATTATTGCGAACAAATTAAAATTTAAAAAAGACAAACTGTTTAAAATCCCGCTCGTACATTTTTTATTTTCAGACAAATATTATTAACGAACCAACCTTACCAAACCTTGATATTCAATAAAGTATGTACCCTAACTTTGTTTTCATTTACCACACTTCTAATATTAAAAGAAACAGAACACAACACCTCCACATATTAGTTTCAAACATATAACCACACATTAACGGTTGGTAGTGTTACCTCTCACTCATCGGATTAAGCGGCAGAAGATATTGTGCCGATACATCGTGCAATCACGGCGCATTGATCACGTCACTAAGACCGCAACATAAGGAGGACCAGAAGGTAAGCTAAATACACACCACGCTAGAGCAACGCACACATATATAACCTGACACGGAATCTCGCAACGCGCTCGGACTGTTCAGAGACTCTTTTTTTTTTGAGAGCTTTTTGCCTCAGACGGCATTTTCAGCTTCACTGGACTTTTTTTGGGGCGGCGAGAAACTTAAAGGATTCTTCAAGCCGTGTGAAACGAATCACCTTCGGAGGTTTTCTAAAGGGAACGGCATCACGCACTAGTGCGTGTCCCCGTGATTCTCCGAGGGGTTCGGATCGGATCGAAGGGGTACGGATCGGATCGGAGGGGTTCGGATCGGATCGGAGGGGTTCAGATCGGATCGGAGGGGTTCGGATCGGATTGGGTTCCGAGATCCGATTCCGTGCAAGGTGTGTACATGTAAGTTTCCCGAGCGCGGTATGAAGCTTCCTTCTGCAGTCTCTATATTTTGTGCTAAGGCTCTCAGCCGCACAGATGTTACAGCGACACTAAAACGATACCATAAAGAAATTATGCATAGAATTATCGCGAGTGGGGCCGCCGGCTCGCACCTCGCGAACTCACGAGCGCCATTCTTCCCGCGCTCGTAATGAGCTCTCTAAATCAAACAATAGCATTAAAGTGTCAATACAGCCCGATAACACCTAGCCGTTTTCTTTTGCGAACGGAATTGTAGCCATAAATCCCATAAACGGCGGTTTTACATGGCGCGATTGTGTTGTGGTGAGTCGATTGCTATCGGATTCTTTAATCTCTTGTGAGTTAGTTTGCGTGGTATGTCAGGAGTTGTCCGGGATTTGATGAGTGTGCATTTTTTAATAATATCTTTTTTTACTTACCAATACTCAGGAGATGTCTAAAATGGTGCTTTAAGGTAAATGTAGATAAAAGTCTATTAAAAATACCTTATTATTAGGTTTAAAGTTAACTTATAGCGTGTCCAAATAACCGCACAATTATGACAGGCCAGCTTGTGAAATCTTAAAACCAATACTACTCTATCACAAATAACAAACAAAGTATCTGTAATAAAGAAAAAAAATAGGAATTCATATCGTATACACTTGATTTTAACGATACGTCACGCCGCTCTGAGAATATTACTAAGCTTTCTCCATAATTAATTTTCTTAAATGCTAATCTAGATTTAAATAATACATAAATTATTACCTACCACGTTGCTTGTTGCTTTCTACATTTCAGCGCAGTTGCATGCGTCATGATCAAGGATATCCTCTGGCTTGCCATGAATTTTCAGGACAACATGTATATAGAAGTGCAGAAGATTGTGTGTATCTCTTCTTTTTGTTTTTTCTTCTTCTTCTCCTTCAGAAGAAGGAGACTGGGTAAAAAATTACCGTCTTTATAATCCAGTCGTGATGTTACTCAAGTATAACAGTAGTATTGTGTAAACGTATCGTGGTATTTGGCGCCGCTGGCCGCAAACTGTCTAAATTATGCAGTTAACTCCTTGACTGGGGCTCAGTTTCTTGACATACCGACCTTTGAATCGCTGGATTATTGCTTATTAATAGCATGGAGCAGGCGTATTGTCTTAATATCGGTTTTGAAACGTTCAAATTGACGGCTAATTAGAGCTTTGGTAATGCTTACCAAGAATAAGCTCGTTGCAGTAGTTACGTTTGTAACTATATCTCTAAAAATGTTATACATTCCAAAGAGTTAGGTACAGAATTTAAACTTTATGAATTAATTTAATAATTACTTTAAAAAGGATAAAATTCGAAAATCTTGCGTAGATAGACATCACGCACGACACACAAAACAAAAACAAGGCACAGACATTGTTTTTTTCAGCCTTATTTGCCATTCGTCCATATATTAAGTTACGACCATTTACTGATAAGAGACGATATATATAGAAAAGATAGATAAAAGAAGAATACTTTACAAACTAGTTGTAGAAATGTTGAAGACTAAAAATTATACTAGAGACACTACTAAAAAAGTACCTGACCTATCTTATGAAATAAAAACAAGATTTAAGAATGTTTTGAATTTGATTTTAAGAATGTGCTTAAATAAAAAAAAAGAATTCAAACTTTTTGAAAAAAATGAAAAATAAATAAAAATGCGTATTTTTTCCAGTATTTTCGTAAATGTAGATTGGTTACAGATGTGCCGTTTTCACGCATTTTAGTTCTTTGTGTTGCCTCCGCGAGTTCGCAATACTGCTGTTATGCGATTTGGCATACTTTCTACTAGGTTTTTGAGACGATGCTGTGGAATATTCTGCCATTCCTCTATTAGAGCTTTTATTGGACCATTTGCAGGTCTTAATGACTTTAAATGACCTTCAACCAGATGCCGCCTTACTGTATCCGTACTCAGATAACTCAGATTGTTTCCTCTAACTCGTAAATGATGATTCTTTACTTCAACAGCCGTAAGAAAGCGATTTCTCAAAATTGTTGACACCATATAGCGATCCTCACGCCCGTCGTGCACCTTGTTCGGCTTGTTCCTGGTCTTCGAAGATTGGATCCAGTTTCAGTGAAACGCTGGAGTACTCGCTGAACTGTAGAAAGAGTCACACCAACAGTTCTTGCTATATTTCGCTGACAGGCAGTCCTGGTACATTCTTCGGGGATTAACGACATGATGAGTTCAGAATAATAAAATTTATAAGGCAGAGACCATATTTATAACATTTTTATGTCAAAACTAAAACAAATGCAAAACAATTGATTTGAATTTTTGGTACTAAATTCAAAAAAACTATTATTTTAAATTTTTAGTTTTTTATACAATTATCAAAAATAAATGAAAAGGTTCATATATTATTTTATGTGGCATTAAATATTCTTTAATTTAGTCTTTATTTGTGCTTTTGAAGATATTGAAGATTTTCTAACTGACCCTTTTTCTTTGCGGTCCAGTGTAGTTACATAAAAACCTTTTTGTTTGAAAAGACGTGTTATCCCCCTTGAGTGTCGAGCGACCAGCAGGTGGCCGATAACAATTAAAAATCTATTGTGTCTGGTATTCGACGATTGAGCTAAAAAAACATATAAAAAAAATTGAAAAAACATATTGATATATATCAATACCGGGTAAAAGAAGCGTCGGACTTCAACCTGCCAGATGTGCTGATGACCTTGTGAGGACGGCGGGAAGGAAGTTATGCGAATGGCACAAGATCGGGCCAAGTGGAAGACCTACCCAACAATGGGTGAATTATGGTTGAGGAAGAAGAATAAGATGTTGATAAAGGGGTGGTGATTAATTCACAACACCTACACCATTATTAAGAAAAATAAAATAAAAACAAACCTAAACCTCACGCATAGCTGCAATATGCTTATTTCACAGAAAAAAAGGTTTTTATTAAGGCCTCAGACCCCACAATTCGAATTGCAGGAAACTAACAAAACGCTACAAAGTCGATTGGACTGTAAGGGTTAGAGATAAATACGAAGGGGTCAAGAGCTATAGCAAACAAGGGTGCGATTTGTACCGACTACACAAATGTGCAACTGTACCAAGTTTGGTGCTCTTATCTACGATTTTTTACGGGAACCGTTTTCGTGAACAATTTTAAAACTATATACGATCTATGGAACGTCATCGTACGATTTCACTAGTGGATCGATTTGATAATGCTGTTGCTTTTCTTCTGTATAAAACTAACTATAATTAACCATCTTGAGAATCCTCATTGCTTTGTAGATCAATCTAAGATCTCAGAGTGAGTAACTGAGAAAAAAATATTTTATCTGTGTACCTCGTAGCAGATAATGACATTAATATAAATTTTATTTTAAAAGGCATAGTAACAGTCAAATCGACCAATTTATTCAAAAAAATTAAGACTTGCATCTTGTATCTCGATGCAAGTAATATGCAAGTAATATGTTCATAAAGCAAGGACGTAGAACATTTAATGTTAAAGTGAATTTCTCCGAAAGTTTATTTTATTATTTTTTCAAAAATACCTAATAACTACGTACGTAATTCTAATACATGATGATGATGATGGCTTGAAAATGTACTAATTATTGCCATCTCACGACAACCACCAGTTTACCTCTTCTTCTTAAAAGAAAGGACGAAAAAGTTCTAAAAAAACCTATATGTAGTTAGTTCAATCAAGCATCCAAGTACCCGACATTGCGACAAATCACTTGACATGAACGATCGCAATCAACACCGCTGTGACAACGAAAATTAATTACAACGTCAACATCTGAATGCGCAACAACATGACGCACGTTACAATATTGTGACAAACGCCATACAGATGAAGTAACAAATTACCGCGTCATATTTCATAGCATTATGCTGTTATAAGCCTATTATACAGCAAACAACACTATTACCGTATTCAAGGAGGCTACCGGGAACTTTTTAGCCGTCGACGGTGCATCCCAAACAGTAGCTATTCATTAATCACCCTCAAACTTCGTTCCCAGACTACACCTGACTCTCGGATATTTTCTTTTAACTTTTAAGCTTTGTTCTCAACTTTTGATGGACTTTGAGTTTTAAGCAAGTTGAATAGTAATATATCTTGGCACGGGCACATCTTATCGTGTTATGGACTCTCGCTCCTCTTAGTAGGTACCGTGCAATGAAATTGTTGAAGTTTCCCTTTTTTATCTTTCCCTTGTTTAAGTGCTACCTGTTTTTTTGTTAAGAATACTTACGTCAAGTTTTACTGCAAGCTTTTTTGGAATAATATTTTTGTCTTTATAAAAATAACTTTATAATTAAAAGCAAAATAAGTTAAGCTGAAATAACTGAACTGCTATGAACTGCCTTTGTAGTGTAATGGTTATATCCAGTCTCAGACCCAGAATTCCCGGGGCCGATTCCTAGCTGGGGCGTTTATGTTTGTATTCGGTTTGGTTAGTGGTGTTTTAAGTCCGCCTGGCTAGCTACCACTTTCTTATCTAAATAAAGCGCCATTTTTTCTGAATGTAATAACAAGTTCTTCAGTGTTCTTCAGTAGGTGAGGATTCCGGGTAAACGGCTTTTCATCACTTGATCACAGGCAAGGTGAAGGGCAGGTGCTTAACCGTAACAAAAAACTAACCTATAAGTAAGTAAAACTATTACAAGTACACTGATAGCAGAGAGAAGAAGAATTTTGTATAATGGGGTCATTGTACCAAATTTTTCCTCTCTCTGCTGAAATTAACTGCTGCTTGATTGAAATTCATCAAAAATACGATTTAGTTTCTGCTGACTATATATTTTTTAAAAGAAAAAAAACTCAATGAAATTTCAGCGTTCATCAAAGTTAGAGATTTATAATAAGTACCTATAATGGTGGATAGGCACTGTCTAACGTTAGCAGGTTCAAATCACACTCGTGATTTTTTTATCCAAATATGGAAGGAAAAGAAACTCTATCTATTATCCATATTAACATATAATTAATGCCAAATGCCAATGTTTTTGTAGAATATTATAGCTAGTGTGTTAGTCAAATTATATACCTAGTTTAAACCCATTTAACTTTTAGAAAAAACTAAAGCAAAACTCAATAATTTGATATTATTTTAGAATACGACCCTTTCATGCGCGAATCCCGACTTCACCATGTTTCTTTTATATTGTACGTGTATTATTTCAATACTATAAAAATAAAAAAAATATTTTCTAAGTTGCTCCTGTAAAAAAATTAAATTATTTCTTTTGTGTTTCTTTAAATTCTTGGCCATCGGAAATGTACCTACAATATGTCTTTATTTTGTTGGATAAAATATAAAACTTAAATTGTAAATCTTTAATGTATCAGGTTTACATTACTTATAAGATACAACATCAAGTTTGCTTAGAGACTAGAGAAAACGCCAGATTTCCAATTTTAAATATTACGAGGGTGGCATGCATCACAAAATACGACTTCTCCGCACGTTGCGTTCTGATTCAATCAAGAAAACCCAACGAAATCACCTTAATACGAATTAATGAAACGAAAACCTATAATTTCAGAACCCAATCTCGTTACAATTGAATTATTACGAATATCTATGGGGATTAATAGTCACCACATCAGCCCTCTGTGATTCAACTTAGCAAGCGCCATTTCAATCTAACTCAGAATTAGTTCCACCTTATAGGCCGTCTTGAGAATTTTTATCACGGCTAAAACAATCAGAGCGCCAATAATTTCCCTCATAATGACTGGTAGGTCGTAAAATTTGAGCATTGCGCCCGAAATGGTGGCACCATTAAAATTCTCACCCCATCGTTATAAGCGGAGTTATCGACAGCCACCGACCCGGGACAATCGGCATTTCCATCTCAATCTCCCCGGCTGGGCCGTTAGTTTTCTTTTTTAAATCGCACGTTAAGGATTTGGCGTGAATGCGTGAAGGGTTGTCCCTCCCAAGTCCCAGCCCCCACCTCCTCGTACGTCCTCATCCCGGGACGCGATTTAGGGCCCAAACGATTTTCCTCTAATAAATAGCAGAGTTAGCAGTACGCCTTCTAATACTAATTCGATGATCTTGTTTTATAGTTATTGCCGCTTCCGATCTTGTTTGGGTACGTCTGACCGTTCGTTTTTGTCTTCTAAGTAAGCTTTATCGACTGTATACCCGGCTGTTATGTAAGCAAACTCATCCGTTGGCTCCGCATAACAATCCCGATGCGTACTCACAAATAAGTTTGCAGTGTTATTACAGCAGGACGCTGACTTTTATTGTGACAATGTGTTTTTTTACGGATTTATCTTAATCGAATTATTTGTTGGAACGTCTTTAAACGTCTTTAATATATGAATATTAGAATTATTTTTAAAATAATATTATTAACATCATCATCTTCATCATCTAAACACTTCAGACTCTAAACAAGCCACTGCTGTGTAACTGACTGCGAGTTTTATGCCACCACCATTCACCGTCACCATTTGGTCACGATAATAAAGACGAGAATTTTAATGGTAATATTTTAACTCACCTCGCTAGTTACCAGGAGGCGTTGTTTAAATGTCATACAAATTCTAGTTTTCGTTAATTTGATCTTAGAGATGATTTTAGAATCAAGGGAATCTCAACAGCAGCTTCAGATTCTTAAGAAGCTCCTATTAATGATCCTTAGCATCGTAGGCGTTACAGTCAGACTAGATCCGACATCTTGCTGTAGACTTACAACACCAGCATATTTTTATGTCCCTACTGTTGATGGATGGATGGATAGGGTTAATTATTAATTAAAATAACGCTAATGCAGCTGGGACCAACGGCTTTTCGTGCCTTCCGAAGCACGAAGGAGCATCTACAAGGTACATTTTTGGTCACCCATCCAATGACTTGCCTTTGCGAAAGTTGCTTAACCGTAGCAATTACAAACCAGGCGGTAACCACTGCGCCATCGGACTCCTTAAGACTTACATGTGCAAGTCGAATTAAAAGATCGTAAAGCTTTTGTAAAAGTAACAATGGATTCAAAAGGAACCCTGTTTAATACAATATACACTTTTGCAACTAATCACTGCACATTCAATGTCCCCTGTCTTCTTACGGCTAAGAAGTAATTGTAAGCTATGTGTGAACTGACCATGTTTGCTGGTTTCTGCTACAATAAGTTCGTTAGCAAAACGGGCATCCTATTGTGAACACGTCATAACTTTAAAACAGCACTGAACTTACTTAGGTACAATCATTCACTTCAATGGTAGATGTTTATGTGGTTTTACTTGGGGTAAGATTTGTTTTAAATAATTATAATTGGCTAATTTCGTTCCTAGTCTGATGGCTTGTCCACAAATCTTGTCTCTCACATACGACATGTAATGTAAGGAAGTGGTGCTACGTCCCTTTTTATTTAAAATAATGCATTTTTAAGTTGAAGCCTATTCCCAATTGAAAGCATATGTTATTAAAAGTTCTATTTTCTATTGGCAAAAGTGCAAACGGACGTACAAAGATTCAATTCAATTAAAGGTGTTTGCCTTAAATAACACTGCAAACAAATGACTACATTATAAACAAGTGAACTACCAAAAATAATACGCCCGAACGTTCTGCCGTCTCATCAGAGCAGTCCACATAGAGTCGCCACTGCAACCGTCTCGTATATGTAAAATAATGCCACCGATATATCTTTAACCTCAGCGGGCGAAAGGGTGTATATAGGGGGTGGCCCCCAAGACTTATTCCGATATAATCAATAACTTAGTGAGATCCCCTTTGCATCCGGCCGTGTGACAGTTTCTCCAATCGAAGGGTTGTTTTTTTTTATACTTTTTTGTTCAAACACGGTTTGATTAGAGCCGAAGCAGCGTTTGAAGTTTACCTCGTTTCACGAATGGCTAGACGTCTGTAGCTCATTTTAGGTAATAAGTGTTTGCCTTTTGATTCGCTCAGCATATGTAAATGTTGATTTGAATGTGGAAATAGATTTTTTGGTATGTGCTCCTTTGTGTGATGTGTAATTTTGGTGTTTAAATTTGAAATTGTTGAAATGTTTTCGCTTATCATGTTAGTTTAATTTCAGGTGAAGGTTCGAAGTAATATTTGGAATTTCGATATAGTACCTATTTTATAAACATAATTGAAAGTATTTCTTGGAATTTTCCATTTTCCATTTTGCTTATGCCTCAAAATACAACAGTTTCAACACCACCAAATAAGTTATGAATAACAAAAATAGTTATGTTAATTTTTCCTATCTACATTTTTTTTATACTAACTTTTTATTTCAGCTTTTAGCTCGTGTCTATTTAAAGGACGGTTTAATTTTCCTGCAGCAAGGCATCGGTTACGGTTCTATTATTTAAAAACGTTCGCAATCGCCTCAGCAGTCACTTGATTTTGTCATTTTCACCATGGAGTAAATGACAGAGACGATTGTGGAGTTTTTAAATCAGCAAAACGGAAGCCCTATTGTGTTGCTTGCTCTAATTGGGTGATTTTCAATAAAAAACCTTATAATGAATAAACAAAGGGTCGTGGGTTCGATTCTAACAATTGTTGACATGCCAAAGCTGCTTAGCTTTCACCATCGTCATCCGAAACGCACTAGCCGCTGCTATATGTAGCGATATTCATTTTAATTTGAACAATTATTTAAAAACTTTTTTTTTTATATTAGGTCTCTCTCTTCCTCTCTCTTTGGTTTTTTTATATCTTACGGGTAAGCACTTAGCCTTCACCTCAGCTGGTGTTAAGTGATGATAAGGCTGAAGGTGGAAGCGTACTTCACTGGCTATCTTATGTCTAGCTGCCGGAACACAACAATGTTACAAACATTAATATTATAGCGACATATGTAGATAAGATGGTGGTAGCTAGCCAAGTGAGCAAACAAGCCTTCCCACCAACCAAACCGAGTACACAAACATGTAGGTACTCCCCGTTGGGAATAGAACCAACCTCTGGGTCTAAACTGGTGGTCTTAACCACTAGACCACCTAGAGATGATTCATTCTCTCATTTCTTGTTATAGTTACTTGGATAGAGAATGGTATAAAAGTATCGAAATATAAACACTCATAAAATCACCCTGTTCATACACAGCTTATCACAAGTGCCATACTCTACTAATATCCATACTCAAAAACTATAAAGGTTATTGATTAATTAGTGATCTAATAATTAAAAACACAAAAAATATTTAATCACTTTGTAAATTAAACACTTTTAACTATTGGACTCGTGTTTAGTTTTTGCGTTTTAATTAATTTTCAGGAAGAAAGTGAGTTTCCCTAAGCCCACGGATCCAGTCAAGGGTTCGTTCGAAACGGCACGATAAAATTAAATAATAATATGTAAAAATTTATAACGATTAACTTTCATATCAATATGTAGTAATGCCTTAAGCGTTAGGAAAAAACTGTGACTTGAAATATTAAGAAGAGAAAGAAGAGAAAAAGAGACCTAGTTTTTTTTACAATAAACAGTATTATTTAACACTTCTGATTGAATAAGAGAGAATAGGCTTCTTAGTACAACCCATTGTATACTTTATATAACGTGTAACAAAAAAGTGTGGTAAAAATGAAAAGATCCCATCAAAAACATAAATGTGAAATGAGAGCCAAGTTCAATATTATGATATATGGCTTGATTGTTGACTTCAACGACAAAAGAAGTGAGATCTATATGGGTATCAAGTTTAATGGTCAGTTCTAAAATTTATTTATAACAACATAAAATATTTTATAACAACTTAAAATATAATTTCTTTTTATAACTTAGGATAATATATTGAAGCCTAAGGTCTGACTTGGCTAGTTCTCATATACGAATTATTATTAAGTACCTACTAAAACAGTCATGGAAGAGCCCTATGTTCGATGGCTAGCTTCTACCAGCCAGCCAAATTTCCGGAAGGATAAAATAAGAACTTACAGTTTTAGAACTTGCGAAGGCTATAATATAATTCGTATATAAAAACTAGCCAAGTCAGACCTTAGCCTACGATATTATTAATAAATTTCAGGACTGACCATTAAACTTGGCACCCATTTAGATCACATCTTTTGTCGTTTAAGTCATCAACCAAGGCATATATCATCATATTGAACTTGGCCCTCATTTCACACTTATGTTTTTGATGGGATATCATTACTTTTTGTACAGAAATTATTAGTAGGTACTTAACTATATAAATAAAAATGAATCGCTAAATGTGTTGCTAATCGCAAAACTCGAGAACGGCTGAACCAATTTGGCTAATTTCTTTTTTGTTGTGTTTGATGAAGTCTGAGTAAAGTTCTTATGCAGAAAAAAAAACATGGAAAACGTGGAAAACGAGGAAAATAGTATAAACAACAATTTTCTTTTCCCATACAAACCACTCTGTCCCCAGCTGTCAAACATTTGACGTCAATCAAAACAAAACAAAGGCGCGTATAATTTATCTTTGGTATGCCTTCAAGTTGAAAAATATCATGTACCATTAGGCATTACAATAAAAATATCATCACATTAGATATTACTAAAGTCTTTCAAAGTTATTTTATTTCTATTAGACTGCGACAGGCCAATAACTTTTGACAGAACGAAATCTGTCGGGTCAACTAAAATACATTACATTAATACATTACTAAAATTGAGGTATTCTAAACAATTCCGTTATTATAAACTAGCATTCCAAATGAAGATGACACTATCCATATAGGGTCGACTATCTTAACTACCTCTGAAATCTACAGCATAAGCAGTGCATTTGCAATGCAAAACAAACGTTCATGAACAAATTGAACTGACGTTAAAGAAAATTGGATTGTAACAGCAGTTGATTAATTTATGTAATAAATAAATTATTGTTTATTCACTTACATAGGTTAAAACTAAGCTATGATTGTACTACGGTTTTTGGTTTTTGAATTTTTCATACAATATTTAATATAAATAAATCTTTTACGTAAAATCTTTTCTGTCGACCAACTGGAAAAGGTAAGATACACGACTGTCACTGGTTGCTTGGCAACGCTTTGTTGGTAAACATTCTTCGTCGAATTTGGCTATAGCATAGAGACGCCATTAACAGCAGCTAATTATAATAAGATACTTAAGGGGGTGCCGCGCGGAATTTGAAAATTTACGTGTTTTTAAGTCACTGGTGCTAGGCGTTGAATAGGTCATATACATTAAAAGGACTAGTGTAGGTTAGCTTGATCCTTTCACAAGGCCTTGGTTTGTGGAATTTGAAACAAATACCCAGAAACTGCATAAACAATACGTAAAATAATGATATCTAAAAACTTATTTCTTCAGAAACTTTGTAAATATAGCACAAATGAAACAACGATTCGACATCAAAATGTTTGTATTGATATTCCGCAGGCCACTGTTGTCTTATTTTTCAATAAAAAAAGATGAATATGAAAATATTAAGACTTTTGTTATTTTTTACCCAAACGCCTATGATTTTACGAAAGTAAACATTGCTCTAATTAAATCACCAGCCTACTCTGTACAGATATTAGTGTGCGTGCGTATTCGTAGTCGTGCGCCGTTGCCACACCACTACTGCCACGCGCCGCTCGCTCGCTATCATAAAGAAACTTGAAATTTGCAATTTTGCGTACGCGCTGCACCCCTTTAAGAGCTTTTTTAAATTTTGCACTTGATTCTTTAGTAACCACGCTTTACGCTTAGGTATACATATAACGAAAAAATTTAGGCATGTGTGTACTGTTAATGATTCTATAAATCGATCTTTCCTTTTTTATACGAATGTTGCTTTATAGATTTAATTTTTCTTTTATTAAAATCTTTCTTTAATATAACAGTAGGTACTAGTTCTATTTCTTAAAGTTAGTTATTATTTCATTATCACACATTATCACCGAGTTACCTCAATTTGTCGTGACTATATCAAATGCGAGAATCGAACTCACATTGTTTCAGTATTAAGGTATGATATATATTTTAATTATATATTTAGGTATAACTTACATCATACTTACGTGGTGCATGCGCATGTGGTGTTGCATGAGGGTGTGGTGGCGACTCCTGAAGAACTAAGTTTGGCCGCTCGGCTACCACCGTTGGACTGGACCATAAGTTCATTGAGCGTTATGCAGTAGTATTATAACACGCAATGGACTAGAAATCGTGGTCGTGGCTGCGTTTATTTGTTCTAGCGTTACACGAAGCCAAAAAGAAAAACTACACTGTCATATGATTTTTTTCATATAATTTTACGCAAATATTGTTGCGAACAAATTATATTTATATAATTAATTATATAAATATTAAGATCGGGTTGCCAAGTGCGAGTTTCATTCGCCTTTCGATCACGTTAACGAAAACGTGAATTTGTATGTAAAAATGTTAATTCCTTTTGTATGCCGCCAAGAGGCGCTGCTTCAATGCCATACTAATTTTCTTTTTCGTGAACGTAATCGAATGAATACGGACCTTAAACAAAACTCACCCTAGGTCCCCTAATGTTGATGACGAAGTTGTCGACATTGAATAGGGCTGTTGATTAGTTTCGGCGAGTTGGATTGAGCCACGATAGCATAGTTGGTAGTGCACCTGACCCGGCATGTCATGGGGTGCGGGTTCGAATCCCGCTCATGGAAAATTTTCAACACCTTGTCGTCTTTTTTCAATTTATACTGTCATAATATTCGACACAAAATAGCATTACTGGATGAGAACTAGAAAGCAGGTGGTCTTATTCAATTGTTGCAAAAGTTAAAAATCAGCTGTTGACCGCCATCTTTAATGATTTCCCATTAAAGAAAATATTACAAGATAAAATTTTACTATAAAAAATCAACCAGCTTTATGAAGCTCGAGTGGGAATCGAACCCACGACCTTTGGATAGTCCAATGCTCGGACCGCTGAGCTACGGAGGCACCAGAAGACTCGTTGAACTCGACTTATCTTGTAATTAAAAATAATATAAAAGAAAATATTGTCGGGCACTGGTTCTTAAGGACACACTGGTACCAGTTACCTACATCTAACTGCACACTCAGAACCGAAAATAGATGCCATCTTTAATACAGATCGCGCCAAACTTCTAGTTTCCTCTGAAGTTGCTTCGCGCAGCTGTACGTCAGGCCCTACCGCTCGTCCCCGCCTTCGCCCTACTGACGCCTATTTTTTACTATTGCGACGCGAATCGCGCCAACTTCAGAGGGGACTAGAAGTTTGGCGCGATTTACCATGTCATAATAATTTTACTCATAGTTAAAAAGTTATTGTTATAAACTGTTACTCCTTTCGTTACTCGCTGGAAAACGGAAGAAAGCTCAAACTATAGCTGATGGATCCCATGCTATAGCCTCGGTTAGTTGTGTCGCGCTATAGGTCACTTAAAAGATATTAACAACCCCCCAAAGTACAAAAATTCTTTAATATTTTTTTAAGACCGTGCCTGATTACAACGTGCAACGACGTCACACTAAACAAGTTTTCTTCACAATAGCTCAATTGGGAGAGCACCTGACCCGGTCAGAAGGGTGCAGTTTCAAATCCTGCTCGTGGAAATTTTTTCAACATTTGTGTTTTTGTAATTGTTTCTCAACAAAATTTGCGTTAAAATTATATAAACAAAACAAAAACATTTTTAAGTTTTCTTAACATTAGGATACGTAAGTCAAAATGTGATAAAATTATGTTAGCCCTCTCGGGATAATGGCCAGTTCTCCTTGTTCCATCCATAGGGAAGGCTCGTGCCCCAGCAGGGGGATATGAATATGAGCTGGTGATGATGATGATGAGATAATACAAAACCGTGCGCTAAAGGTGAGTCCGCCAAAAGGCGGGAAAGTGAAGAGTCATGTCTGCGGTTTTGTTTTATTTTCTAAAATTTGTGTTATGTCGAATATTAATGTGAAATAACGGTGGATTATTAACCGTTAAGTGTTCGTGAGTGTGCATGAGTGTTGGCAAATGAAACAAAACAGTGCAACGTCACTTTTCAAATTCTCTCAAGAAGTCCGCCCGAGGACTTAGTAGAGCCCCACTCCTTTACTGAGATACTCGAGGGGTTGGGGGGTATGTTATTTCTCACTTCTCATTTCTATTATCATTCATCATCATCATCATTTAGGAAAGAAATATTGTTTATTTGTGTATTATTTGTAAGAAAAATTACTTTGACACTGGCTAAATGTGCTAATCGCACGAAGCCATCAACTAAAGGAAAAAAAATGAGTCCACATTAATTAATACATACAACTCGTATACAACATGTTTTTGATATAGTCTGGACTCACCTCAAAACACTCTATTAAGACGGAGAGTATCAAAATATGTCCCATCAAGACCTAAGTTTCTTGGAAAAGTTGTTCAATATCGGTCTAGAAGAGTTTTTAAAAATTTTATAGTAACCCAGCAAGTATACATTATTATTTATGCGATTTTCGCATTTTCCAAGCATAAAAAGCCTTCTTTTTTAATTAATTTCTATGAACAATACTTAAAACCTAGCCTAACCTAGTTAAAAAAAAATATTGATGTATATGTAACGTAATTACTTCCAAAATCTGCTATGACCACCAAAAACAGCCGTAAGGCTATTACATAATTATATTTACTGCTTAGAATAATTACGGTATAGAAAGATAGTCTTCATAGAAGCGCTCTGTCAAAAGTGAAGCACCAAACCGATTCACACTTTCGTGACGATTGCTTGCGCTCGGCGACACGCACGCACACGTACACTTGTAACTCCGTAGTGTACATTGAGAATTCGGCGTTTGGAGCAATATCTGGCTCAAAAAAAGGTGCTTCAAAATGAGCGCGCGGACTTATTTTCTATACGTAATTATTCTAAGGTCTACTATTTAGTATTTGAGTATGCTTTTAATATTTAAATAAACAAATATTCTAATCAATAGTGCAATGTATTACTTGGAGTGAAGTGCGATGAACTATCATTATTTGTCTATGGAATTACGAGAATAATCCAAAAAATAAATAAATGGGTGTATCTTTTGTGTGAGTTGGTATGGTATAGGTATTATTATGTATATTAGCTATTATATATCTAACATATAGGCATAAAAAATGAAACTCCAGTGTCTGATAAACTAACTTTGAGTTTATTTTTACCATTTACACTTGACAATGTATTCATAATCTGTTGTCGTCTACGGCTGTAGTCGTAGGCGCGCAGCAGTAGTCGGCTACGCACACGTCATGATACACGAACGAAAACTAATTGCTACGAAACCATCTATGAACACACATAGACGTGCTACAAATTATCGTAGAAACATCGACCAAACTCCTTTGCAATACGGATCATGTTAGCATGTTACACAAAGCATTCTTTGATACGTACTCTCGTAGACATCGTAGACGTTTTGTTTTAGTAAAGAGATGTTATTATTTCCATACTCGCATGGAAGTTTGGCCGATGTCACAGTGAAATGAAACCTACAAGGTATGCATTACAGTTTGAACACGACAATCGAAAAGTCTGATCGTATAACGTTACAGTTTTTAACATTAGGAACCGGTACATTTCACTAGTAAAGAATTTTTAAAATAATTTTTAAGTATTACAATACAGTTATTAGGAACTATGATAGACGTGAGTGCTACCTTTATCATCATAAACTTATAATTTCGCAACCAACATATTATACTTAGCTTAGGACAAGGAATTACATACAAAATATTTCGACAATAACAAAATAATATCAAGGTATAGTGTACAAATACAAATAATACGAACTAAAACGAACATAAATAGCCTAAACGAACAAACAACATGCCGTGCGGCACCTCTAGTAGCAGATACAACAGACTAATCCGAATAAATCTTAAATATTAAAATTTGTATTCGGAAAGTATAGTGAAACTCTAGATGCGATAATATTGAAATATACATAGGAACCATGATTCATTCCGCGGGCATTCGACCGCGGAGACACAACGTCGCGCCGCCGACGGCAGCGCCGCCGGCCGCGAAACACCTCAACAAACTTTAGGAGCTACGCATTACACTAAACCTCATTCCGTAAACAAAATAATTGTGTGGTAGAACGCGCTCCTTCGCGAATCGCGACGCTCGTTCGCGCGCGTCTGGCTCGCGCCCTGCCTACTCGCGACCGGTGTACTGTGGCATTCCAAAAATGAGACCTCATTTGTTTCTCGACTATATTGAAAACGACTTTAGCCGAAATCGATACAAGCGCTTCAATATTACTTTCAGAATTGTCTTTGATGACAACGCTCGCTTTTGATGCCACGTTTTGCACAGGTACACTAAAGTGTCTCTAGATAGTTTTTCAATAAAGCCGCGGCGCGAGCAGGCCCCGGGGGCGGTGCGCAGACGGGCTGAGCGTCGGCTCATTGCACATCTAGATATACATAACAAGGACCGGCGACCGGCGGGATAAAACATTGCACTTTTACAAAAAAACAAA